>KQ030498.1:685896-851336 GCA_000956045.1 Hirsutella minnesotensis 3608
CCCCGAGGGCGCCGCCTACCCGCGGCCCGCCGTGCCGCGCGGCTGGAAGATGGGCGAGCATCTGCCGTACCTGAGCGCCGCCATGACGGGCGGCGGCGTCTCCGAGAACCTCTTCAAGGACATGATGAAGGAGATGCAGAGCGGCGGCGACCCCATGGCCGCCCTCATGGCCGGACAGCAGGCGGCCGCGGGGGCCGACGACGCGCCCGCCGGGAAGAAGAAGAAGGACAAGAAGGGCAAGGGCAAGGCGTGAGGGTGCGGAGATTGTCTGGCATTTGCCTTGCCGGCCCATGCGTTGCGGTGAATGACGCTCACAGAATTATCATCACAATCACTCACGGCGGTGGACATATGGCCGACGTTGCTGCCACGGGGACATGTCGTGGGTGCGACTATCCATCGCCCGAAGAAAGACGGCAAATAGGCACCTCAGGAATTTAGACGTGATAGATGGGAATATCCTCCTTATGCCAACGGCGAGGCTCCTATTCGGTGCCCGGCTCGTTGCCGCCAAATACCTACGACACGCAAGCCTCTTCCATATTTTTGTAAATCCATGTGTACAGTCGCCCATCTCAAGCTGGTTGGTTGCCAAGCTGAGCCCGACTCCTTTGGCGGACATTCGGGCGCCCATTCAAGTCGTCAAGCCATGCCTCACACCGCAGCCATTCGACTTCCTTGTAGCGCCTCCCATTCGCTCGATCCCACCACCTGAACACCATGCCGCCCGAGACCCGCGCCGGTCATCATCTTGCCGTCGACACCAGGCAACCTGATTTGCAACTGTGCCGCCGGGTTCTGAATCACGGGCCCTCCAAGCCTGTCTATGCCACCACGTCGAAGCAGCGTCGACTTCTGGAGAGTCGACTCCTGCCAGGCTGTCCAAGCCGCGTAGTCTTCCATTTGCCGGGCGGCGTGATATTGAGGCGTCAACTTGGCTGGCTTCCAGGCCAGCTTGTCCCTCGGTAATGCGGAAAAGTCAAATATGGTAGCCGACGTTGCCATTTTAACCAGCTCTCCCAGGACGTCCTTGGCCTCTGTGACAACGAGCTCCTTGCGCTGAGCTGCGACGCTCGGCTGCTTCTTGAGCGGCTCGGCCAGCCAGTCGTGCTTCTGCTGCTCCTTGACGCGGGCACGGCGGTTGTCCTCGCGCAGGTATCGGACTGCTGCCTGGAGGCTCTCAATATCCTTTTTGAGGGCGTCCATCTCGCGCGCTGTGGCCACTGCTCGCTCCTGTCCGGCCTTGACATCGGCAGCATCCGCTCCGTCTGCGTACGCCCGACTGTCGCTCGCAATCTTCTTCCACTTGTCGCGTTCCTGCTCGAGGCTCTTGAGTTCGCGATCCTGCTTCTCGATATCTTCCTTGAGGCTGGCGGCCTGCTCTCCGGTCGCCACTAGCTCCTTTTGAAGTTGCGTGATGCGGTCGACGTTAGCTTGCGCATCGCGCATCCGCGATTCAAGCGTCTCGATCTTGAGCACGGCGGTGCTCAGGTGTTCGTCTCTCTGGGCAATCGTGCGACGAGCCTCGTTGTACTCCTCCTTGAGGCGGCGCAGCTCCTCCTCGGCATCCACCGGCACCGTCTTGAGTGCCTTGAGCTCCTGAGAGCGGAGTCGCCAGGGTTGAGGGCAGACTTCAAACTCTTGCGTTTGGTTCAAGTCGGCGGATAAGGCTGCAAGGTCCGTCATTTGGCCATTGACAGTGCGGAGCTTCGCCATGTATACCGAGAAGGGGTCGGAATCAGCTGCGCTACCTATCGCCGCAACAGCCTGTCGGATTGCGCTGCTCACTTCGCTGACGGTGAACGGTTGCGTACGTCCCTCGTCTTGGGTCAGAAGCTGATGAATGGCGTTGCCTATGCTGCGGGCGAGACTAGATAGTTCCTGGCTGCCGGATTCACACTGCTCGAAAGCGCCCCTGGTATCCGGCAGAAGAGATAATGATCTGGTCTTGAGGTCTTCCAAAGCACGTACGGCTTTGCCCGCAATCACCTTTGTGCCCCTCGTCTGAGTTATGGCCAGGTCAAACGACTTGGCCAGCTGCTGCACCACGTCTTCGTCGTTGATCTCGCTGTCTGAAGGGAGCGCGCGCTGAACCATGGTCCTGGCGGTGCTAAAGGCCACGGCCGCCGAGTCCATTCGACTTTGGATAACCACAGACATCATGTGCACTTCATCTGCGAAATTCGAGAGACCTGTCGAGATGTGCACTTCGGCGAGGTGAGACAGAACCGCGACCGTGCGATGAAGCTCATCTGCGCACTTCTTTTCCTTGAGGTCGTCGCGGCGCAGACCGTCGATCCACGAGTTGAGGGCCCGCTCGACAGGCTCGAGCTCGAGGAGAGCGTGTTGATACTTGGAGAACTGCTCCAGAGAACAGTGGCTGATGTCATTGACAAACCGATCGCACATGCTTGATACCCAGACCAGCTGATCGATGGCGTCGCAGCCAGCAACGACGTCGTCTTCTTGGCCGGGATGCGGCTGGCCGTTGACGCGTTCTTTGATGAAGCCGTTGAGCAGGTTGGCCTTGAACGCCAGGCGGCGGAATCTCAGCAGGGAGAGCACGGAGTCTTGGTCTTCCTTGTAGCTGTCGGGCAAGAAGAGTTTGACGATTTCGAGGTGCTGCTCGGCTTCCTGGGCATCGAGCCGACGCAGCTCCAGGTCAATCGTCTTGACCTGCGCCTTGGCAGCCGAGATTTGTAGCTTCATGTTGAGGTCCATCATTGCGCGCGAGCGATCGTTGAGCTTCTCTGACTCGCCTTCCGTGACCGCTTGAGAGGCGCGCATGTCCTCCAGGTCGCTCTGCAAGCTCGTAACCAGCTCACGGAAGCGCGAGACGGTATATTCCATGTCCTCGAACGCCTCTTCCTGCTGCGCGGCCCGGCGTGCCTGTTCCGCAATGACGCTGTCCTTGAAATCGAGATCCTCTTGCATCTCTTTTTCATGCTGCACGTGGTTGGCCTCGAGCTCGTCGTTGATTTCCTTGAGGTTCTCGAGATCGTCGATGACGGCCTTGAGTTCCTCAATCTGCTCGGCCATGCTCATATTGCGCTCGGTCAGATCTTCAAGCATGTCTTCGGCACCCAGCGCGGTGTCGAGCTGCTGGCGAAGATCCTCGACAGCCGCTTCCGACTTGGCAAGCTTCTCCTTGGCCGCTTCGTACTCGTCCTTGAGGGCGGTGAAGTCCTTGATGTCTTCTTCCAAGCCGGTAATCTGGTCACGCAACTCTCCTTCTTGCGCCTGCGTAATGTCCCGCAACCTCAGCAACGCCTCTCGCAATCGCTCATTCGTCCGCTCCATTTGCAGCCAGCTGGTGCTCGAGCGCTCTTCCGTCGTCATGCCCCTGCTGTATTCGGCGTTTTCTTCCCGGAGTATCTCGAGTTCTAGCTCCGTCTCTTCTGACTTTTGCTTCAGAGTGTCAAGCTCCATTTTGAGTACTTCGGCAGTTTCTTCTGCCATCTCACGATCGAGCGTAGCGAGCTCAAAGGCCGTCTCTTGCTCCGCTTGCATCGTCTCGATCGCCTCGAACCTAGCCTCGGCCTCTTTGAGCTGCTTCTTGAGCTCGGCATTTTCTTGCTGCTGCGGTAAGTACTTTTGCTGCAGCTTTTGAATGATGCCTTCGAACTTGTCTCGCTCGCCTTGAATCTTTTCGAGCTGTTTCAGTTTGTCGCGGTCCTCGGCTCGCTTGCGCTCCAGCACCTTGAGTTTGGCTTTCAAGTCTTCGACCTCGCGCTGCGCAGCTGCGGTGCTCGCCGATCTCGGGTTCGTTGTACCGGTAGCGGTACGTCTGACGGCGGCAGATGCCGAGGGGCCGGGCGCCGAAGCCGCATCAGCAAGCCTCTCGAGCGTTTTGGTGGTTCGTGCCTTGACCGGGCTTTTTGGTTGCGGTGACAGGATTTCGGCGGCGCTCTTGGGCGACGAGCTCGGCGTGGCATTATCAGCAGAGCCGCTGTCTCGGGTGGCCTGAGAATCGCCCGAAGGCCTGCGTCCCGATCCCGGTCGCGATAGCGTCCGAAGTCCTCCGAGCGATGTTCGCGCTGCCGCTGTTCGGGCCGGAGCTCCGGGCAGCTTCAGGGGCGCAGGCGATGCGTTTGGTCGAGTCGTGCGGGAGGCTGGGAGCGCTGGAGGTCCCATTGACTGTCGAGTGGCGGCTCCAAGCGACGGCCGGGCTCGCGCGCCAGCCGAGGCAGTGCGGACATTCGAAGGTGTGCCGGTTCGCGAGGCCGAGGAGCTTGGCGGGCCACTGAGCGGCTTCGTAGGAGACTTGATGGGAGACTATATTCCTATTTAGCACCGTGTACGGTTGTTGGGAGGGTCGAGAAGCGGTACCCTCACGAGGCTCGCGCGGCGAGTCGTCTTAGGACCCGGACTCGGGCTCGGGGCGTTCATGCTCCTCCGCTTGGTCAGAGCAACATCTCCGGAGGCAGAGGGCCGAGTGGAAGCGGGTTGGAAGCTGTTGGGACGAGCAGCAGGCCTCCGGACGGCCGAGGGCTTGGCGGTCGAGGGCTGCGAGATGATGGTGACCATCATGGGCTTGACAAACATGCCGTATCCCATGGGGCAGTCAAAGTAGCGCTCGCCCTGAACGCTGCCGTCATTCTTGCCCGTCTTGTCCTCGAGCTCGACGCCGATCCATTCGCCGACCTGGAAGTGGGTTTGGCCGGCGAAGCGGACGGTGCCGCGGCGGCCATCGTTGAGCTGCACCGTCTGGCCGGGCTTGAAGTCTGGCATCATGAACAGCAGCGCAGGGGGCGCTGGCGCATCGTGGCGCCCTCTCTTTGCGTCAACGTTTGACGTCGGCGATGACGGTTCGCGGCAATCGGGGCTTGTTGCTGTGCCCAAATGTCGGACGAGGGGGGCGCAAGTATCGCGGGCTGAACGACAGTCAGGAGGCGGTGGACAAGTAGGCTAGAGGTGCTGAGGACGAACCCTGAGAGATTGGCGCCTTGCGAGTGGGTACGTGACGAAGCGGGTGTCGTGCAAATAGACGTATCCAATCGGCTAGCGCCCCCTGCTTGTCGGTACACCCCCCAATAAACGGTGGGTACCAGGAGGTACAAGATGTCACTGGCGCCGAATGTCTGCTGCCGGCGCGGACGGGGCTCAACCTCGCCCAAGTGGCTTGCTCAAGCAGCTTCTCATGGCACTGGTTAGCGCAGGCCCTTGACGCCCAGGTACACGCGAGTACCTGTCAGACAGTACCCGCTAGGCCCCACGTTGCTGGATGCCATTGATGGTGAATCAAGACCACCTCGAGAAATGCCTGGAGTGCTTCTAGATAGTCGAGAGTACCTACACCTATCTAGGTAGAGACCCTAAAGAGACTCAAGAGCTGGATTACTAAATTAGTGCACCAACATGTGCCACGATGCCTTCTCATCCTCCCTTGCTGCCTAACGCCGCATGCCTCTCCTCGGCCACTATCGACTTTTCGATTTCTCATCGCTCCGGGTCCCTGGAACGGACTCGCGCCGGAACTGGTGAGCCTCGATCCGATCTCGCTCTGCCGCATGGAGCACCAGGGGTTGTCTGTGGCAGCTCGGCAGCAGACGACGTCTTGATAATGCATCCATTGTGTGACGGTGAGCTCGTGTCACGCACCAGAGGCACCATTCATGACATTGTTGCTGTACTTGGCACTGGTAGCATTGACTGATATCGACGCCAACAGGTACTCTGGAGTCTGGACCATCTCCCGGGCCATGGCGTCACGGCCCAGTCAACACAACGTCGGCGCAACCGGCATCCCCGGACGCGGCGTCAAGACACTGCGGCTCCTCTCGCTGCTCGACTCTCTCCCTCTCTTTCCAGTCGCCATTGTACATGCTGTCGCTTGTCCGGCCATTCGACGAGCATCCAGCTCAGCGATGGTATCAGGACATGCGTCGTCCGAAACAAACCCCCTTCCACTCTCCAGTCAGCTTCCTCTCGCCGAATCGGCACGCGTACACTCGCACACCGCAAAACTCTAACCAACAAAACGACATTTTCTCCATCCCGTACTCTATGACAGCTCCGAACGCCAATCTCGCGGCAGCGGATCCCGAAAGGACCCCTCCCGCATCCACTCCATCACCTCAAACGCCAGCCGCCGCTCCGTCGCCTCGTCGAGGCTCTTGCCCGCCGGCACCTTGACCACGATCAAGCCCATCCTCCGCGATAGCTCTACCGTCCTGCGCTCGCTGTGCTCCTCGTCGTCGCTGCGCGTCACATAGACAATCAGGTCAGGGCACACGGTGCCGCGCCAGAGCGTCGCCATCCACTGCCAGTGATCTGCCGGCGAGTACGTGTCTGGGATGGCCATGGCGCACGCGTGCCTGTCCGTGATGGTCAGACTGAAGCCCTCCTTTGCCAGAGCGACGGGCGGCTTGGTTGATGAGCCGCGTTCCTGGTCGTCGTCTGGCGGCGTGCACGCTTCGGTAGACTGAGCCTGCGTCGCGATCCGCTCCCCGTCTGCCCTCTGCTCCTCCATGCTCGGAAGCAACGCCCTCGTCCCCGTGATATGTCGACCAATTTGCTTCGACTTCTTCTGCCACGATGATATCGTCCTGAGATAAGGGTCAAAAAAGTCTCCAAACTTGGAGGCGTTGCCGCGACCCAGCGACGGTGCAAGACCCTCCTCCCAGCCCATCGTCTCCTGGCTGTCTGCATCGTCCCGCCATACCTTGAGCTGAATCTCGCCGCATGCCACGAGTCCCTTTTCAATGGCAATGCCGGCAGCCTCACGGAGCTTGCTATCGGATCCCTCGACGGCGATAAAGGCGCCTCGAGTCCCCTCGAATTGGTTTTCCTTGCTTAACGGTGGTGCTGGCTGGCATATGCTAGCAAGGAGCGCAATCTTTCGTTGCACCGGAATCGTCATGATCATGTCCTTGAGAGATCCCGGCCGGCTCGAAAATGTTTCACGACAGGGTGTCAATGCCAGGGCTGTCGTCGGCAAGCTGATGGGCCGGTTCTCCAGGACGGGTGTGCGTGACGTAGACGGCGAGATTGATGTCTGCAAGGGAGGCAAACGGAGAGACTCATCGAACCCACTATGCCGGCGGCCATGTGAATCTCTATCAAGCCATGGCGTCGATCCCCCAGGCCTCAGCGGAGGTGGCATGGGCCCGCTCTGGGATCTGGGAAGGCTGCCGAGCTCCGGGAGAGTAGCGCGGGGGAAAGAATGCATCAAGTTGGGAGCGAGCCCTTCGGTAGGCGTCAGCGGCGTCTCTGCCGGCTGCTTGCTCATATAGCTGTTGAGCGAGCCGCTGATGACGTGATAGCCGCCAGAACCATCTGTCCGCCGCCGCTTGATCTCGGGCGACATTGGCTCGCTTTTCTCGACATCTCTGACGGACGGCAACTTGGACGAGAAGGGCATGGCGCTCGTCGGAGACTGCTCGAAGCTCGATTGACGTGAATGGCCCGTCTCGAGACGCTGCAGACTCGGCGTTCCTGAAGTCGGCGTCCCCAACTTGCCGGCGGGCGACGTTGCGTACGGGGTCGAGGGCGTCTGAGGAGTCGCCATGGCCCTCCCGTTGCACTTGGGGCAGCGGCCCTGGTCTTCGGTCGGCGAGGTCCCGGCCCAGCTATTCTGAGGCTTATTGCCGCGCCGGGGCTGGTAGCGATAGTTGGGATACTGGTTCTGATGCCGTTGCTTCTCCTCCTCGGCGAGCTTCTTCCAATTCTGCTTGACATCATCGCTCTCGTTCTTCCACTTTTCTCCAATGATTTTGGAAATGTCGGGATTCGACAGCTTGGGGTTATCGGCTGTGACCTGCGCTTGATGGTGCT
The DNA here is from genome assembly GCA_000956045.1 of Hirsutella minnesotensis 3608. NCBI lineage: Eukaryota > Fungi > Ascomycota > Sordariomycetes > Hypocreales > Ophiocordycipitaceae > Hirsutella > Hirsutella minnesotensis. Next base: position 693,673 of record KQ030498.1, read on the forward strand.
GGCGATACAAGATGAAGGCTACCAGGGAGACGCCAGTTTAGTCTCAAGATTCAGACGGACGACAGGCCATCTCGAGATACTGGAGAGCACCCTCCTTCACGCATACAGGACATGGCGGGAAAGTGGAAAGAGTAGGAAGACGATCTGACTCACCGTTTCGCGGCCGTGGAATCTTTGGTGCCGGAGCACAAAGACAGATTATGTCGCGAGGCCCATCTTGCACGTTTGCATTAATTGGCTCAAACATGCCGTGATCTGCATCCAGGGAGCCCAGCGTGGAGGCTCTTTTCCGATACAAGGACGAGCTGTGGCCGTTGCCAGGCGGAGAAGGCGTGTGTCGTCCGTCAGAGACGGGATGAAAGGCCGGGCTGGGCTTCAACTGCTTGCCCAGGTCCATGTGGCGACGAACGGGAGCTGCTACGGCGTCCATCCGTCGAGCGCCTCCCCCCAAGGCGAGCACCTCGGTCATTGCTTGTCGGATGCCGGCTGGAGTGATGCGGCGGCGGCGGCAACGGCAGCGGGGGCGGCGGCGGCGGCGGCTGTCACCGAAAGCGGGTGATGCTCGTCGTGCTGCTGCTGCTGCTTCTGTTGCTGCTGACCGGATGACGACACCAGAGGTCGTTGGCAACCATCCTCCCCCCCAAGAGTAGTCGGGAGCTTCACGTTTCTTTGGCTGACAGCGGAGCAGGCCGGACAAAGAGAACGGGAGAGCGAAGCACACGGAGACCAGAGCCGGCAATGGTCGGGAGGACAAAGGTTCAAGAGAGCGAGATGAGATGCAGGGGCGGCAAGGGTAGTTAGATCAAGACGGGTCAAGATTAGAATGGATGGACGGAGCTAAGGATGGAGACAAGTGAGGGACAAGAATGGAGAGAATCGGATGGAGCAGGCTGGTTGGTCGCTGGAGCGCCATCTGCCAGCCGGTGTGGTGTGTGAGAGAGTGTGTTCCGTGTGAGTTGGAGTAGTGTGAGAGTGTGTAGGCACAGGGTGGTTAGGAGGTGTGTGTGTGTGAGTGAGTGAGCGAGCCTCGGGCGTGTGCGAGTATATCCCACGGGGAGAACCGGATAACATATTCGAGGCAACAACCCAGCATCACACACTCACGCACAGGCAACAAGAGAGCTTGCAGACGGAGAAAGGAGACGACAGGGGAGTAGAAAGCCAGCGGCATCGGCATCGGCATCGGCACCAGCACCAGCGCCAACACCAGGCTTCAAGCCTCCGCGGCTCCAACGTAGTCGGTTCTCGTGGGGAGCCGGCGGCTGGCATTCTGCCTGTCCCAAGGTAAAACTGCCCTGCTGCTTCTGGGTAGTAGCAAACCGTCAAGCCCCCCCCAACAGCCTCTTCTCAAGGATGTCTCGGGAGTCTTACCGGGGGGCCCGTTCACTAGCCGGCACCACCAGGCTCCGTGGGCCTTTTGCCTCGACGCCAAGGTTAATCGGCTGTCGACAAAGCCTGAGCTTGTCGCCCGTTTGTCTTCTTCCTGGGCGGATCTCGGCATACCTGACCTCGTCTGTCTTTGACGCTTCTCTCGCGCGCAGAGTCTTGTTTCTTGCTCCGTCTGAGCGTCCCCGTCTCACTCGCCTCGTGTTCTGCTCGAGAGACAAGGTCGTCATGTCAGTCATGCCCCCCGTCTCCCCTTTCCATCGCTCCTGGCTTTCCCCCCCTTTTCTGTAGAAGCGCCCGGTCGCCAACACGTGAACAAGGGAAATGGCAAGCGGGCGTCGACAGACGAGAGCCCCAGCAGCATGGATTCGACCGGGACGCCTGGAGAGTCTCACTCTCCACCCTCGCCACGAAAATATATGCTTCCTAGTCTCTTGCCTGTCGTCACACTCGGGACCTGGATCAACCCGACACGCAGTGGGCGGCGAGCCTCTCTCCCCAACCTCACCCAAAGAGACCACAATGGCGGGCCCCCACAGGAATGCACCGCAGAGTCCCTCTGGAATGTTGCGCCGCCTGAGACAAAGAACCAAGTCCTGGCCCCCGAACATGGCTAAAGCACATTGCACGTGATGCTGAAATCGGCAAGCTGTCTTTGACGATCCACCTCCGCATGCGTGACTGAATGTGTCGCCAGATGGGGCGTGGGCGCTCTCCTTTGTACCCACCATGGCCGCCGCCGGTCCTGATCCTGGCCGCGGTCCCGGTCCTGGTGCCGAGTGGCTTGGTGCCAGAGAGCGAAAATAAACACGACGACTCGACGGGCGTTGACAGGGAGGGGGGACGAGAAAGCCACCGGTGGAGAAGAGAAGCCACCGAGTAAAAGAAATGGAGAAAGTGTGAGGGGGATTGTCTACTGTACGTGATTGTCTTGGCTTGTTTGGCGGTGCGGCCTGGTGTTGGCCCCAGGTTCCTGAATGTCTCGGAAACGGCTGACGATGAAGAGAAGAACATGGCTTGGTCCCGATACAATAATCACGCACCCAGCACACAGAGATCTCGGGCGCCATTTGTCCCACGCTCAGCGACGACATTATCGGTTTGCCATCTTTGTCCCGCGCCCCGTCCAGTAGAAACGCTTCGCCGAGCGACGTTTTTGCAACAATAAGATGTGCTTTCTTTTTTGGTTCCCCCTCTCCAGTCCCTGTCTTCAGGCCGCCTGACGTAAAAGGGAGCCATGTCCGTCTGGCATTGATCCCGGGGCGCCAAACTTTCCGCAATAAACAAATTCCGTCGACGCCCTCCCTGTCCGGTTCGCTGCCTGTTGGATCTTGGATCCAGCCGTCCGGCTCACGAGCAACCTAGCTCGCCTGCCATGTCCACCTACGCAAGGTAGCCTCGCCCCGCCTCGCTACCGAGCAAGGCGGCGCTCCGGCGGGCATCGAGGAACAGGTCCTCGCACTCGGCAACGTCCTGGACGTCGATCTGGGAACGGCCGTTGGCCTTAGCGAGAATGCTATCTTGTGTCAGATTATCTTGATCCTGCTCCCATATTGGGGCTCTTCCCCGAGCAGCCACGAATGCTTCCCGTTTGGGAAAATCAAGGAAGCATTCGAGAAATAGGCAAAACGGAAAAGAGGTGGGTAGGGGGGGTGTGGGAAACGAACCTCGCTGGGGTGAGCAGCTGCAGGCAATACCGCAGGCTAATGCGGACGCCGTGCTCGGAAATCTTGTCAATCGCGGCATCGTTGATGGCGACGCCCTCGGTCGACGCTCGCACCCGCACAATCTTCTTAATCTCGTCGGCCTGATAAGGCGCGGTAGGGATGATGAGCAAGCGGGCCAGGAAGTCCGTCGGAATGCCATGCGCTGCGACAATGTCGTCGGTGCCTCTTATTGTGCACATTCCGCGATTTGACGCCAGCACCACGATCGGGGCTATCGGTGATTCCAACGCTCGGTTCAGATACGTGAAGCACTCAACGTCGAGCATGTGTGCCTGCCAGGCTTGCAGTGTTAGCGCTGTCCAGTTCATCACGCCCCGTTTGGCTGAGACACAAACGTCCGCAAGCCTGGATCCCGCCTACCTCGTCGATGAATAAGACTCCTGGCACCAGCTCTGCCACACCTTGATCAATATACTTGCTCACCACCTTGTTGATCTCTGTGCGGAGCTTTTCCGTAATTTCGGTCATCTTGGGCTTCATGAGCTGCCCCATCATGCTCATAATGTCCTGGCCTCCCTGTGGCCGCGCATTGGCAACGTCCAGGTCGTGCAACGTCACGTCCTGCACAATCTCCTTCTTCTTGTGCACCTCGCCCTTCGGAATGGGCACGTATTCTTCGGCCTCGAGGTCAAACTCTGTGGCATAGGCATCGGATCGGCCGACTCTTTTGCAGGCGCCCGTGTTGGCTTCGATGTATATGACGTCTCCGACGGTGACGCGTTCCTTCTGGATAGCCTCGTAGATGCTCGGGTCCAGCCGAAGCTTCTTCTGTCCCTTTGCGCTCTTCAGGCCAATGAGGAGCGTGCTGATGGTCTTGCCGTAGCCGCCCAGAGGGTTCTCGGCTTCCTCGGGCGTCAGTTCCGTAACTTCGCCCTCATAGACTTCCTTGGTCTCCCTGACCTTGAGACCGATGGCTCTCCGGAAGTTCTCCATGAGCATCTCCGTCTTCTTCACTTCGGTCGAGTAGATTTCGCTGCCGACGATTGGGCAAAAGGGGATCTTGGTGCCAAGCTCTTGACTTATTGCCAGAGCAAGGGCCGTCTTGCCTGTACCCGGGCCGCCTGCCAGCAAAACACCACGGCCGGCCATCTTTTGCGCTCGGATGAGGTCGACGACGACACCACATGACTGGACGTGAGTTAGCACATGGACACTACCAAGGGAGCCGGCTGCAGCATTACTTCTCGCGCAGGAAGCTGACCCACGAAGCCTCCAGATTGTGTCTCTGCGCGGCCATCGGGCCTCAGGCCAAGACCCTTGATGTGTGTATGGGCAGCTGTCCGGTTGTCGCGCTTGTTGCCCTTGATCTCGCTGATTTGAACCATCGTGGCGGTTGCGGCGGAGATCTGCCGACTTGGAAAGAAACGAAAGGGCAATCAAAATCGATGGCGTTCGGGTGTGCTTCGCGTAGTCTTTGTCAGTAAAAGAGTGATGTCGCGGTCAATGGCGGTGAGTCGGAGGCTCCAAGAGGGCTTGTTTGAAGATTTGCGACTTGGCTCCAGCCTTGCGCTACACTCTTGCGAGGCGTCGCGATCGGTACGTACTCTGCCAAGCAATCCAGGCCCAGCTGCAAGGGAATCTCGACTGTCACGTGCCGTCGCCTGTTTTCAAGATCGAGCTACCCTAGGACGCTGGGAGATTAACTGGGCATTCGTTGTTTTCCGCAGATAATCATTGTTCACGGTCTTCCCGTTGAATGGTATACCTCAGAAACATCTTGGTCCTCGTGTCCTGACGCTACTCTCCTACAGGCATGGTTTCATGAGCGCATATGGTGTTATACTGATGAAAAACCATGCGTCTCGAGCGTCCGGTCCGTGATGACTATTTGCAGTTTTGGCATTTGTCGATCCATGTCGACATGCTTGTACCAGAACTTCGACAACAAATGTTAACGATGAATTGCACTGAGTGGCTTTGGGTCAGCGTCCAAGCCCACAACATGGCCAATTCAGCATTCGTCTAGATCCTCAGCCTAGGCGGGGAGCATAAGGCTATGGGTCAGCCCGCCAGACAGCATATTTCGCCCTTTTCATGTTTATTCCTGCATAGATAACCGAGTATGTTGTGACAACAGAGAACCACATCATGACTTCATCGGTGTCGTCATGCACATTGGAGTCATGCTCTCTCCGAGTTTACCGCAATCGTTAGGGTCGAGAAGAGGTGATTCCCTGCTTCATCTCTGTATTCATCATGACACGATGCTTTGCTCAGTTCTTATCTATAAACCTCTTCAGCTCACGAATGCATATTACTCCTTCTCAGCTCGACCATCTTCATCAACCAGATGGCGTGCAGGCGCAAGCGCAAGCATCGGGGACGATTCCTCATCGCCTCCGGCAACACCCTGCCGCTCAACCTCTTCCATCTCGATCAATGGCGAGGGCGGCGAGGGCTTCTTTGGGACTATGACGACGGTCCCTATCGCGCTGCCGAGAACCAAGGTACAGCCAAGGAAGCTCATGAGCCCCATTCTGTGACCAAACACCCACCAGTCGAAGGCAGGGGCGAACAGCATTTGCGTGTACACCATTGCGTTGGCCCGGTTCGAGGAGTCGGCCGCGAGCCCTGCCGTCACCAGGTACTGCATTGCGAAGCCGGAAAGCCCCAGGGCGAGGAGAAGAACCCATTGCCTGGACGACGTGGGCGTCGCCCACTGCAGCGAGGGCTGGTCGATGTTGAGCAACGGACCGAGCCCCAGAGCGAGCGTGCAGATGACGGTGCAGCAGACGGCAAAGACATGTACCGACATGACTGGGTGAACCCGCTTGCCAATGATCCTCAGCGTCGTAAAGACCCCGGCAGCGCCAAAGACGCCCACCATTGCCGCGCCGACTGCGAGCAGCCGATCCCCTGCCGTCGCCTCGTGGTCTGCCCCAGGGAGGCCATTCTTGACTGGCTCCAGGGCCGGTGCGGATGGTCGTGCGAATAACGCAGCCGGCTGCGCAACGAGGACGACGCCCAGGAGCGCCATGCCCGTGGCCAGCGCCTCTATTCGCGAGAACGGCTCGCGAAGAAAAAAATAGCACAGCACGACGGTAACGCTGGGCGAAAAGTAGGAGATGACGGTCGCGTCGGCCAGCGGGAGGTACAGCATCGAGTACCAGAGGCCAAAGACGCTAAAGAAGCCCGACATCCCGCGGATGAGCAGAAGCCATCCCGTCTTCCCCTTGCCCCAGGAACAGTCCGGTGTGCGGCTCCACCGCATGTAAATCAGGCAGCAGACGGCAGTGACGGACTGCCTGAGAAACACGACTTGGACCGGATGCATCCCGCCGCCCTCGAGCTCCAGCAGCCTGGCGCAAAGGTTCATTATGGCGCCAAATAGCTGGGAGAGGGCCACGACGAGGGCTGCCTTGTTCGGCGCCCAGAACCGGCTCCATCGGGACGCGCTGGGGGATCGTAGCCGCGGATATGACGAAGGCGTACTGCTGCCAAGTTTCGTGCTTGAGGAGACGGGCGGAGAGTTATCGAGTCGTGGGGGCGGTTCGTGGACGGAGCCCGGGACGGCAGTCTGCGGCACTGCCGGAGCCTCCGCGTCGGCGTACTGCCGCGGAGCCGTAAGATGTCTACCCATGCCGGATAAGGACGTATCACAAAGTCAAATGGTAAGAAAGGAGGTTTTGAGACGACGGGAGTTGGAAGAAGCGTTGGCAATGTGAAGTTGTTCCTAACGAGCTAGCTTGTTTACTACGGAATGCCTCTAGCTATGGAATGCTTCTACGTAGAGGCATTCCGTAGTAGATAAGCTAGCTAGGCAGGCAACAAGTGCAGACAGATGAAACAAGGGCGTCGTAGGCTTTTCATCGCCGCCAACTTCCCCAAGTTGAATAGCCGCTATGCGGCGTCGGCACCGGAGCCGAGCCGCACAGCTCCCATCGGCGCCGTCGACGACGACATTGTCCCTTCAGCCATTTATCCCAGGTCACACGGACCGTGTTGAGCCAAGAATGACCATGTGGACAAGGGCGACGAAAGCGGCCTTTGGTCGAACGTAGGCCCATTTTTGACGCTGAGCCTGAACCTTGGAAGCGGTCCGTCAGCGCACCGTCACGCGCGACCCGAGATGGCATCTCAAGACCGGCGGCTAATGGCCTTGGGATGCGGGGGTCCGGGTGTTGACCGGTGCAGTCCCCGAAGACGGTCAACGCTTAGCGATGGGCAGGTCTCGGCACCAGGCGAGGATGAGGGAGTCGCTGCTGACGCACTTTAGACGCATGGCACTTGACTGATGCAACAAAGTGATGAGACGCCAATGTGGCAGCAGTAAGCAAGGGAGAGCATAGGGCATTTATATATTGATATGAGAACGCTGGAGGGCACGCACCCGTCACCTGCTCACAGGCCGCGGATCGCAGCCAGCCGACTTCACATAGCAGTCGACATGGTCATTATTGGGTATCGTTCTAGTCGAGTGAGAAGCAAGTACGATTTGACGATGAATGCAAAGAACGAAACGCCTGAACCTTACCGTCCACGGCCGGAATCCTGTTTTCCCTGACGAAGCATGAGCGTAGCTTCAAGCGATGAACTCCCAAACTCCTAGCTCTCGTACCTTGGGCATCCAATTGGACGTCGTTAAACGCCTTGGGCCCCAATAGCCGTCGGACGACAAGACGCTACCGCTTCTTGCCGAGCGCATCGGCCTCGGCTTCCGCGTCGTCATCGGCCTCGCCAAGTTCCTCCTCGGCGCGGACGGGCGGCGCCCTCTCCTCGACCCTCTCGCGCTTCTTCTCCTCGTCGGCGGCGTCCTTCATAATTTCGTCCTCGCCGTCGCGCAGGATCTCGCGGGCCTTCTTGATCTCCTTTTGCTTCTCAAACACCTCCTGCACCTTTCCGAGGAAGGCCGGGTTCTTGCGAAAGGCAAACTCAAAGTCCTCGTACTTGATCTTCTGGCGACCCGAATAGTGGGCGGCGCGCGTCGCCTCAAAGGCTATCGACTGCATAAAGTCGGTCAGGATCTCGTCGAGCACGCGCACCGTCTCGGGGAGCGGATTCTTGACGTCGCCGTGCGCGTAGAGGAGTTGCGCCACTGCAATCGTGAGCCATGTTCAGTGAATCGATTGGCGGGCGGGCAGTGGCAGAACTGGACTCGGGCTCGGGAACGCACGCTCGTTGTGGGAGAAGTTCATTTTTCCGACATTTTTGCCGGCTCGCGCTCGCGGCTCCATCTTGGGCCGCGTGAATGATGCTGAAGCCTGGGAAGACGGATGCTCGCTCGAGCCCGATCGCAGCACTTGCGCAAGGCAGCGAAGGGATACGGATAGGGCTAGTTTGACTTTGGTGGAAATATTAAGGAATCGAGAAAGAGCTTGGAGAGAGAAGCGACGACCGGCGCTCGTTCTAGACGGTAGAAATTGAGCGCTGGCAATATAACAAGCAGGTTAGGCTTAGGATCGAGTGACGCTGTCGCAAGGCGGCGCCTGCGCGGCAGATACTTTTACCGCTCCGAGCACTACCTCGTTCACAGCACAGCGACATCACAGGCAAGGCTGCCCCTCTCTTGCATGCCTTAGCATTCAGCCTGGTCTACTTCGTACAGGCCCCCGCTCTCCGTGCTCTCGGCCCCGCTGCGGAGCATTGTACACATGCCTTTATAGACCTTCACGTTACATCCATCAGTCACTCGACTCCATCCCATCATTCGACATGCATGGCCCCATCTCCAATGGTAATCTTGATCCAGACTGCCTCATAACGGTCGTGGTATAGTATTCCCCGTCAATCACTCCACACTCATTAATCCATGGCCAGGTTATGAAGGCTAGTTGACGCGTTAGCAGGCTTTTGCCGTGTCCTCGACAGAGAAACATATATCAACCACTTACCCGACATCCTCGCGACGCTCGGGGCTTCGCGGTTCTAGTCTGGACATGGATGAAGCAGACGGTTGCTTTCGACCGTTGACAACGACCGGCGAGCCGTCAGCGTCGGTGTGAACGGGGCTGCTTCCGTCCGAGTTTGGTCGCCGAGAACCTTCGATTCCCACGGGCTTCATCTTTTTCCTCCTCAGTTGATCGAGATGCTCCAGGTAGCCGCCCGGAACTTCCGTCTGATACTTGCCGCAGAAAACGCCTACCTCGAAGTCTTTGATTTGCGCGTGCGGCGATGCCTCCGTGCAGGCTGCTTTGAGGTCCTCAAGGTCCTGATAGATGACGTCGTCTGCTTTGATATGCCTCGCAATATCTTCCCTCGTTTTGCCGTGGGCAATGAGCTCGTGTGGGCTGGCGAGATCGATACCGTGCTGCATATCGATTAGCAACCAACAAACACCTGCGACGCGAGCGGTTTGAGTCAAAACTTACGACGTGAGGATGAGTGATGGGAGGTGCGCAGCTAGCGAAAATGACCTTGCGGGCGCCAGCTTCTCTCGCCATGCTCACAATCTCTCGACTCGTTGTGCCACGGACAATCGAATCATCAACCAGGCACACTACACGCCCCCGGAATTCTGATTCCATGGCGCTCAACTTGCGCCGAACACCCTTTTCTCGAGCTTTTTGGCCGGGCAGAATGAACGTCCTGTAGACGTAGCGGTTCTTGACAAACCCGTTGGAAAATGGCTTGCCCAGTTGCTCAGACACGACGGCGGCGGCCGTGTTACTGGTCTCTGGGACTGGGATGATGACGTCAATCTCCTTCATCCCATCTTCCCCAAGGGTATCCCTAAGCTTCTTTGCGAGCTTGACGCCCATGTTTTGTCTGCTCATGTGAATCGAGATGCCATCCATGACGGTATCGGGTCTCGCAAAGTAGACGTATTCGAAAATGTCGGGCGAGTACGCTTGCCTCTCGGCGACTTGTCGGAATTCGGGCTTTCCCCCCTTTTGTATGAAGACAGCCTCGCCAGGAAGAATGTCGCGCATGTTCTTGAAACCCAACTGGCGCAGAGCTATGCTCTCCGATGCCAGCATGTAATCGGTACCGCCCTCAATGGTAGCAGACGGACGGCTGCCCATGACGAGAGGACGGATGCCGAATGCGTCACGAAAAGCAAAAATGCCAAACCCTGCAATCATGGCAGTGTTTGCCCAGGCGCCCTCACACTTTTGGTACATTTTGGTTAGAGCCTTGAAGATATCGTCGACGTTGACACGGGCCTTGCCGGTCTCATTGAGGGCATTAGCGAAGATGTTGAGCATCAGCTCGCTGTCGGAGTCGGTGTTGACATGGCGATGGGCTTCCTGATCGAGGAAACGCCGCAGCTCGGGGGCGTTCGTAATGTTTCCGTTGTGGGCACAGCTATCGCGCATCAGTGACCATGGCGCCTCGCCTCACATTGTCGTCTCCAGCGCTTACCAGATGCCGTACGGCGAGTTGACATAGAAGGGTTGCGATTCGGCGCTCTATGCGACAAAGAGCCAATCAGTCTTATGGCCATCCTGGCGGCGACTCATGCAACAGCCACGATTGCGCCAGAAAAAAAGGCGCGAGAAGTGAGCAGCCAGCTCTCCTCAAATGACTTACCGAACTTGTTCCCGCTGTCGGGTATCGGAGATGGGCAATGCCCATGTATCCAGGCAAATCGGCAACGCGCTTGCCATCTCCAAAGACCTACGTATTTGGTGAGCCAGGGGTTTCTCGCGACAGCCGAGAGACGGACTCACCTTTGCGACCATTCCATTGCCTTTGCACTGGTAGATTCTTCCCCCGGCGCCGCAAGTGGTTATACCGCAGGCATCTTGGCCTCTATGTTGAAGATAGTAGAGACTCTCGTGTAAGTCAACCGCTGCGTCGCAATTCGACGGATCGGTATCGGCCAGAATGAGGCCGACGATGCCACACATTGTGACGGGTTCGAGACGCGGTCGCCAAGATTACCAGAGTCGAGTCTGATAACCGAAGGGAGTTGGATCTCGAGAATGCCGTAAGTTGCGTATAGTGCGAGGCCTGCGCGTTGGGTGCCAACAATTCTGCAGGGCCGTAAGCGAGGTGGTTGAGGGACCCGTATTGAGCGGCACTCTAGACGGGCGAGGAGCGGGGGAGAGCAGTCGCGTCAAAGACCAAATGAACGCGGGATCAAGCGCGATGTTGAACGACCTCGGGCTTTCGTGAAACTTGAGTCTGGTTTGTCGCGCGCGCCAGAGACAAAGGTCGAGATCTGCATGCGAATTTACGACGCTTGCAGCGGTAGCCGAAGTTTTATGCAGGGCCCCAATCGGCATGCACTCGCTTTCTTTTTTTGATGAGGATCTATCCGATTACCTAATCACTCAGTACCTCCGCCGACCACAGCTCAGCCTCCCGTCACTCGTGCAAGCCACTCCTCACCGGTGAAGCCTCATGTCAAGTAAATACTTGCATCGCACAAGACCAATCTCGATTCCACGTCGTATCATAATTCTGTATTTCCACACACAGCCGTTCTTCAGGCACAAGCACCGTGACCGCCCACTCCATCGCCCAAACCTCATCCAGCAGCAACGTTCACACTCGACGAGGAATCATTGCCGATGCTCATTTGATGCCATGATGCTGTTCACCTCCATGGTCATTGAGCAGCCGACTTGCGGCAGTCTGCATGCACCTTGCCAAGTTTCAGCCATGGAAATCTGGCAAAACCAGCATGTCCACATGATCTTTGCAGTCACCCAGTTTTGTCACCTTTGCTCGTCCAATTCCAGAACCGGGGATCTGTCATCTATCTGCAGCGACGTCTAGGACATCTCGAGTCATTCCTCATTCGCAACAAGGGATTCTAACTCGATGGCATGCCGTGGTATTTGATACGCTAATTATGCTTGATCACGGCACTATCAGGAACGCGGCCTGCGTGGTTTCGGGCTGCCCTGGGCTTGGCGGCCCCCACGGCCCTGCCACGTGTGAGTTGCGGTCCCATCTCGAGTGGGAGACTGGCACGAATCCAAAGATGAGCTTGGGAGAAGTACGGTACCATGATGCTCCGCAGTACATTGCAAATACCGAACAGAAGAGTACCCTCAAAATCCATTATTGGAGGACAATTTCATGACAGAGCCAGCGTGGATACGGGAGTCGGCAAGGCCAGTTGTCGTCCATGCCATGGCTGATGCTGATCCTGGATAAATGGGACGTAACATCGACGGAAGATGTCGTTACCTGGGCTGGATTTCCCCATGGCTGTGGAGCATCACGAGGCCAGTCCAGGCTGCTCCAGCCTGGTACGTATGTGCATCCTCTCAGCCCATTAGGCCGTCCACGGTCCGGCCGGCCGACTGGAGATGATAATTAGGGATGACCACGGCTACTTGACGGCTTGAAAGACATTGCAGCACTCGGACCTATATTGGAAGTCCTTGTTCGATTGCGCAAGCTGACGCTCTTAGCAATTGCGGGCGAAGGTGAGTTCAATCACTTATACCGTCATTTTCTCTCTACATCGTACTGAAATTTTTGTGAGCTCCGCCAGAACCTTGGTCAATAAATTGAGCGAGTGCCACTGACGCATGCTTGCCGTGCTTTTGAACGAAGAGGCGTCTCATGCCACGCGATGCGAAAAAGCCCCTGACTGAACATCGACCGATGGAGAAGTCGACCTCACAGCCACGTGTAGAGGGTGCAGATGTGAATTCAAAATCGAGTCAAGCGACAAACTTGCTCGGAATGGAACGCATGCAAAGAAAAAGTCTGTCGGCCGCATGTACTGCAGGGTATCTATCCCAGGGAGCCGCGAGTCGCATACAGTATGCGCCAACATGAAGCCGAGATGGAAGTTGCTCAGTCAGCCCTTTGAAACGTCGGAGTGGCCGTCGAGGTCATACTGTACAGTATGCTGGACGGAAAGAATGGCACGAGGAATGTCGGCACAGCATACATCCAGTCGCCTGTACGGCGTGCAAGCGAAGCACAGGCAATGCGTTTCAATGCATCTCAGCGACGGCACGCGACGCAGCTCAAACTCGGGTGCAACATGCATGCACGGCCGTCAATCAAACGAGGCAACGCAATGTGCGCGTCCGCATCGTACAGTACCCTGGGCTCTGGGCAAAGGTTGATAAGGCGACGATGGGTCTTGGACGGGACCGACTTGAAGGATTCTTGTGCATGGACACAACGGCCTCGACACACCAGGGACACGGGTGCACCGGATCGATATGACTGGCCAAGTGAATCGCAAAAAGGCCTTCTAGAAGGCAGCTGGAAGGATGCAGGAGACGTCCGATGCAACGCACCTCGGCCCCTTATTTGCTACCCCACCGGAAGCGCGCCGGGATGGAGACGCCGGGTCGATCGGGGCCCCTTGTTTGCGAGAGACGTCGGATGTAACAGAAGTGAGAGTTGTCGGGCTGTGCTCGCATCCGCGGTGCTTGTGCGACGCGAGCGTCAGCCAATAGTGTGTGCGTGTGCGTGTGTGTAAAGAGAGCCCCAGCTCACACGGTGACGGGGGCCAGGGAGCGCAGTCGGCGTCGGGATTCGACGCCTGCCACGCAATCGCCTGGGGCGCATGCAGGACAAGGCGGCGGCCTCTTGCGAAAACAGCGGCAATTTTTCCAAACAGGGACGGAGACGCGGCGGCGGCCGGGAGGGGGAGCAGCATCTCGGAGCGGCCGGCGGGCGTGCTGGGGGGAGCTGCCTGCGGCTCTGCGGAAGCGGAACGCGCCACCAACGACGAGACTTTGTAGCTTGCTGCTGCTGCACAAGAACTTGCCTCGAAACCGGAGGCTGGCTTGGTAAGAGGTGGCTGCGTGAGTCGCAAAGGCGAGGCGTATCTTGCGAGGCAAAAAGCAGCAGGCCCCCGAAGCTCCAGCTCTGCGCCCGGAGAGCCGGAGCTTGGCTCGCATCAGCAGACCTGTGCGTAGGCACACGTGAGATGGAACCATCGGCAAGAGTACGCCATCACGCCCGGCGCACATGCGCAACTTGCAGGACGTAGCATGGTGAAATGACTCTTCTTGGCGACACCGCAAATGCCCATTTCCACGATTCGCCGCCCAGCGCATCTCCCGGTGCTGGTTTCCGGGTACGCGGTACCCAGCCAACGCACCATTACGGACCGCCCCGTACAGGTATCTTTTACCTGGCCGCACGCCCTCCTTTTTTATCAGCAGCCTGGAAACGGGGCTTCGGGCTCCCTCCCCGCCAAAATGGCCACCCGGGACGAGCGCCGGGGCCGGATCGCAGCGAGCCACGTGAGAAGGGGGAATCCGAAGAAAAAAAAAGGGGTGGAGAAGGGGGGGGGGTGGGGCCCGGGCCGGTCCTGATTTTATATGGGGGGAGCGCTAGGACTGGGAGAGCTGGAAATGACGGCGATAAATAAACAATCTCGGAGCATAAAAGGAAGAGGCATTAAATCCTCGTGCTTGTTCCCATTTGCTCGGCGGCGCCCCGTCAATGCGAAATGGATGCACCACTGGTGGCTTTGATACACAGCACACACGCGCATTCTGCACGTTGGGCCGTCGTCAAACACAAGTGGCGTCGAGGCGCTCGTCCCCCGGGGTTTTGGAGCCAACCCTTCTGCCCGCGTAGCTATACCGGGACCACAGGGCGCCGGGCTTGCATCTGGCCGTCGTGATGCCCTGTAGGCTGCGTTTTCAGTCGCCTCGACGTCTGTCCCATCCAACGAGACAGCAGCACTTCTTACATACGTGGGCGTCCCTGCCAATGTCTGCGCTCGAGGCTCCAGCTCAGGCCCGTCCCAACCGCTTGATTCGTTGTCCAACTCCCAGAGAATCATGACCACCCACCTGGTCAAACATCTGCATGCATCGGCTCCGGTCGAAACCTCCTCATCCGACGTCCGGCCCCTTCCCCTCATGCCGACTTCCGGCTCGAGGGTCGCAGTCGTTTGCCAGGGGCTCAGGCCACGGCTCCAGGAGCATGCACTCCGTGTATCGCATCGCACTGCATCAGGGTACAATGCCCCCCTTTTGCTTATTTGCAGAAATATCGCCGAATGCACCAACTTGCTCCGTGACCTCACACTTACTGTATGCACAAGGCTCCAAGACGCAAGCCAGTCGTGTATCGAGAAGCTTGTTGTGGCCCGATGGTGCGCCCCCATGCCGGCGTTTGCTACCGTGACCCTCCTTGTTAACCATCCGCCATGTTTCTTTTTCGCCGTGCAGAGTCAAGGACAGGAGATGCAGAGATGCAAGCCCCTTTGGCCCCCATGGGTGGCCTTTCTTTTCCAAGAGCAGACGGGGCTGGTGCACCATCTCTGCAGCAACTGATCGTCGTACCAGCACAACAGTCAACTTGGGTCCGAAAGAAACAAGCAGAAAAACGGCAAGAACCGGAGGGCTTGGCCTGGCAAATAGGTCCGTCACCGCTCTTTGGTCATAGGTGATTTTTTTCACCTTGGCCTTTTGGCGTGCGCTCGCCGTCAATTTCGTCCGTCATTCTCTCTCGTCTTCTCCTGGGCTGACGAGAGGCGCATTTCCGCGCCCAGGCGGGATGCGAGGCTTCATGGCTAGTGCATTGCAGATACAGCCCGTCCATTCCGCACGCCGCTCTCGTCGGCATCCTGTACCTTCCCTGTCTTCGCAGGCTAGATGGTGCTTCAGCCCATCCCAAGGAGGGGGGTTCAAAGGGGCTCGTGAGAGCTTACCAGAGTAGCCAGACGAGGTAAGAAAGAAGGCAAAGCCTATTGCGGTACGAAATAGGAGGAAAAGAAAACGAGACGCTGGGGCAGCCAGCACGTAAGCACTTGCTTTCGCCGGCGGCGCAGAAAGATGCAAACGATAGTTTCCCCGTGTCGAATCCATCGCGCATGGGGTTCGATGGATTGCGACGGGCGGCGCCTTGTGCCGTCAGTCAAAGCGCGTGACCATTCGGTCTCACTCAAGATCGATGGGAGTCCCCTTGTCAGTCAGCCATGATTGTCATTCTGCAGAATTCGTATCCTTGCCTTGATCAACTTGTCGACTCTGGTGAGCAGGCACAGACATGTGCTCACATCACCTCAGGGAGAGACAGGGCCTCGGTCAGATGGGAAATCCAATATTGCAGCATTGGGACGGCAGCAACGTCCCATCATTAGAGCCCGGCGGGAGACGGCGGGAGAAGCAAAGCAAGCCGACTGTGGCGTGGCGTCTTGGTAGAGGCTTGACTTCATGCCGCCTACCCAGCGACACGGTACAGCTGCATCTCTGATCAGGGTTGAAGGAAAAGTAATATCACCAGTCCAGGGCCGTGGCTGACTGGATGTGTTTCTCGTGAGCAGATCAGAGACAGCAACAATTGGTCGCCAACGAGTCGGGTCTTCCGCTCCTCGCTGCATAGTCGGTCGGTTGCAGGCCAACAGAATTGCGGTATTCATAGTAGGCGTCCCGAGAAGCAAACAAGTCATCTGGTCGCGGCGGGCTTGTTGGAGGAGACGAGTTTCGGAGCCGGCCAACCGCGTGATTGTGCTCTGAGCCTGTACAGTGTAGCTGGAGCTGAGCCACGGCATCAATGGTAGCTGGGTGCATCAGCATGCAGGTGCTGGACAGGAGTCGCCGGCGGTTGCCGTCCCCTCCATCTCCCATGATTGTCTCTCTGATCCGTCATTACTTTCTTCTTTGTCAGCCTCCCGCTCACAACAGGCGCCGGCATGAGTTGCCTGCATGGTTTATCAAATGTTACTCGGTTGGCGGTCACGGGCATGCCAGACAACCTGCATCGAATCGCTAGCTCGTGTGACTGCTCAACTTTTACTCTGCCGAGCAGTGGGCGAACGAGCGACGACGCACGACCGGGGGAGCACGAAGCACAGCAGAGGACTGTCTGATGGAGGTCGTCAGTGACGAGCATTGCTGCTCGGGAGGTGTTTCTGTACGAACGCAACCAAGATGGTGATTCAGCAGGTCTCTTCGGCAATGCCGTTGCCAGGTACGTAGACGCTCGACTCGACACGGTCGCAGGTAAATCTGAAGCATGCTTGTATGTCTGCCACATCGCGTGGAGTTGGCTGGTGATGGCAGTGCCTTTGCATGCAGCGCGTGATGAGACGCGAGCTCGCATTGAGAGCTGTCAAGGTCTTGGTGCAGGAATACCCCGGGTACCCGTATACCTGTGGAAGCTGGGCAGCGAACTTGTGCGCAAGGCCGCCCGCGAAATGCGCCGCAAAAGCCATGTAGGCAGGCATGAATGCACGCGGAATGCTCCTGCCTCGCAACTTGCCTGGTGTCCCCCGTAAAGGCAGACAAGTACCTCGAGGTACCTGGCGCAAATCAAGATGCTCCATGCATCCCATTTCCGTTTGCTTGCTGCTTGCTTTCCCATGCCGCCAATTTCCCATCTTCCCCCCACGACCAAGATCGACCCCTTCCATTGATTCATCGGCAGGCTCGTGGGGAACGAACCGACATGACGGCCCCCGGTCTCGTGCCAGCGTCAGTGTATTACATACAGTACAAAGAGGGCAGCACGGAGCGCAGAGTCACATCAATCTGCGACCAGGCCGGGGCAACCTGCAAGTAGCGTGACTCGTCATGGTGCAGTCGCATCGCAAGGGGCCTCTCAAACACCAGAAATGACGAGCTGCCGTTACGTACGGGCTGCGCCGCATGCGAGGACCGCACGCTATGCCTCGGTAGGCGAGTCATGTTTGCCGTGGAATGATGGCCTCCCCGGAGACGCGGCCCACGAGGCAGAGGCTGACAGGAACTGGGCTCTGCACGACACGGCGCCATCCGATGGCCGGTTTCCTGCGGGGAGACGAGATGTCAGGTCCGATGTCGTACGGCGACCCGACAATGAAGGCTCGCCAGCGAGAGCGTGCGACGCGACAATATGGTGGGCGCCTCTCGAGACTCGTGCGATTCGTGCAGGCGGCATGCCACAGTCGCGCACCATGTGCCACCGAGCCTACCATACCCCGTGAAGCGAACGGTCGTGCTCCGTTGTCGTCGAAACCATCAGCTTGATGCAGCATGCTGCGACGTGCGGCTGCCGCCAATGTCGATGCTGGCCGGCCTTTGCCTGGAAGCCATTTGAAATTGAAATGCTCGCTGCCAAATAATCGGCCGTGGCAGCGTGGCGGTACCAGCAGGCGAGGTACCTGGTTCCGGGTATCAGCCGACCCCTAGAGGGCTGGCGCCTTGCGACGAGGTTCAAGCCACCAGGGGTCTCAGCGGACGTCTGGCCTCGGCTGAACAATCACAACGCCCTCGCTCCTCTGCGGCACTTGACTTGCATGCAGCTTGCATGCATGCATCGTCATCCCCGGACAGTACAGTGCATGCGCACGCCAGCGTACCGCTACACTGTACCGTACTTGGTAGGTGGCTGCAAACGTGGACCTCTTGCGCTGCGCTGCGCCTTGCTGCGTGCATCGCATCGCATCGTCAAGCGAGTCCGGCCTGCCGAGGAAATTGTGCCCATGGCAGGCTCGGTCTCGGGTCTGGTCGAGGGACCTGGGGCATACTTTACACTTGGTGGCAACCACAACCTGTCGGAGCCTGTTGCCGTTAGCGGACGAGCCTAGCACGATGCTTTGGATCCAACAGCCTTCGACCCGAACTTTGGAGGCGTTGGCATTCGAGGCGGTTGCAGGCTCAAGGTCACAGCGAGGTCCGGATGACGACGGGCCCGGTCGTGGAGGGTCAGCGACAATTTGCGAGCAAGGAGGCAACGGTCGCCCCCGTACCGGAGCACACACGGTCGCATGCGCCGACAAGGCCAAAGTCAAAAGGGCGCTATTCGCCGTCGTCAAAGCTATGCGCCGCCGTGGACGGACTGCTGACGGTCGCGGTGTGCGGGTTCCACGCTCCTCGGCCGGCGGTCCCCGAGAGTCGCCCCTTTGGGGTCGCTGGTGGACCGGCGCTCCGGAATTGGCCCTGTGCCGGTGGCCATGCTCGTCCGAGCTGCCCATTCGCGACGAGGCGTTCCGTTCGAGGCATCAAGCTCCGCATCATCCCGCGTAGTCCTTGTCGCCGTCGCCGCAACCCTTCGGAAGTTGGCTCGCACAAAGGATGGCTCATCAGCAGGCGGCAAGACCTTTCCTGTTGCTTCCGGTCAGGACCCCGCCGGCCTTCCGGAGGGAAGCGGCAAGGGCCAAAACGGGGCCGTCTCCGGAGCATCGCCCTCCACATTATATATGCAGGAGCGACAGAGAGTGGCGGCGTGGCGAGCAAGGGCGTCGCAGCTCCGGAGCCAGCAACGAGACAGAGCTCTCCTGCAGACGGCCCAGGTAAGGAGGTGCGGCAGGGCGAGAGGGGGGACACGTCTTTACTTGGCTTACGGCGTTGGGCCTGCAAAGTACCTCTCGCACCAGACATATCCGTTATCCACGGATCAGATCTCTTACCCGGGCTCAAGCAAGGTTGGAGTCGGCGCGTGTTTGTGAACGGCGCCTTTGACCCGCGCCCGACTGTGCGCAGCGATCGACGATACCGACGACCAGAATTATCCGTGTCAAACCAAACCTAAACTCCGAGATCCCGGGAACAGTGGCATGCCTGACGGGTGTCTGCGGACCGACCGGCGGCAAAGACATGGAGCCCCTCTTTCAGTCCGGGTCTTGAAGTCTTGATCCCGAGGCAAATATGCGACGCTGAGCACCACACGGCGCAAGGCGAGCACGACTCGAGGACTATGCCTTTTCCTCAGGTCCTGTGCTGTAAAAAGGGCAACTGGACGAGACAGGCGAGGCCCCGGGCCACGATGAACCTTGTCCGTTCTCAATGCGTGCGTGGTGAAGAAATCGGGACATGAAAGTTGGGACGAGCGGCTCCCTCTCCGTGCTCACTCCCCCCGTACGTATACCCACCCCTACCTCCCCATGCAGCCGAGACAGAAGAGATGAATCGGCGCGGCTCGCTCGGGTGCTCCCCCACTCACAGCAGGGGCGGGCGGGTCCTCGGCCCCGGTTCTTGCTAGGGAGGGGATCTGACTTGTGCCGGTGCGAGCAACAGGCAAGAGAGCGCGGGCACACGAGAGGAGCGGACTTTCCCGCAGGCTCAAAGACACATGGGGAGTCTACGTTATCGCTAGCCGAGAGACAAGGGCACCGGGTCTGCGCGACTCGAACCTTGGCCGCTCTGGCGACATGGTTGCGATTACCGGTAATCGGGCCTCGAGGAGACACGGTCTATTGTGCAATGGGCGTGTCTGTCCATCAGCTGCCAATCGCATCTGACTACTTGGCCTCTCGCCACGACATGCCCTTGCTGGAGAGCCGTGGCCGACTGGAGATGCTGGAGCAGGGCAATGGCGAAAAGGGCAGGCGGGCGTCTAGAGTTTCTGCTCGGTGACGTAAGGCTGCCGTCTCGCTACAGACCATCGAATGCGTACGCAGCTAACTCGCACGAAGCATGCATTGCGTCTGATTGACCACTTAGACCATTGCCGCGCCTATTATTGGCGCTGGGTTGCATTGGCCAAGGCTGGCTCCTCACTGTCGAGGCGCGGCGGCAGTCGCTCGGGAGTCGATTCTGGCTCCTTGATAGACGCACCCCACGGTTTACTACCGCAGGACGGTATCGCAATGCGGGCTCGGCTCTCCCTACATGTCTCGAGGCTACTCTTTCTCCCACCATCAATGCCCTTGGCGAGTACGGTATGGGTGTGTGTGTGTGTGCCCTCGAGCTGGGTAGGCAGGGAAGCCGACGAGCGTCGTCGGAGCGCTGTGCTGCTTGCGGTACCTTATGTAGTCAGCCCCCTGAAACCGCCCCGAAGAGACGTCTGGTGACGATGGCCGAGTGATTGCCAATCCCCCCCGACTGTCCATTCGCTCGGGAGAAGGGTGTCAGGCAGCGCTGCGGTCTGGGGCACATGCAAAGTCGGCGAGACCAGAAAGACCCCCACGCATGCCATGAGATGATGATGCGTGGCGGTACCGCATTCTTTTCCCCCCCTTCTCTTGGGGTAGAAAATTGGCCTCGACCCTCTGCACGGCAACGCCATGTCATCATCTGCATCAGCACATGCGCCCGAGTTCCATGCTGCCCGGCGCCGCACCAAGTCCAGGGCAGAAGTACCTAGCTACGTACTGGGTAGCGCGCAAGTGCAATGTCGCGAGAGGCCGCCACCGCAACGGCGCACGAGGCAGCACGGGGTCGTGCGTGCGCCTGGGCGGGCACGTACGTTGACTCGTTCTGCACATGCGAAATCTTCTGATGCGCCAGACGCATCAAATGCGCATGCAGCAGCAGGCCCCGAGCTATAAGCAAACGTTCTCCAGGTGACGAGCCGCGGTGAAATGACATGTGGCCCGCGACGCAGCCCGGGGAAGCTCGCCCTGGGGATTGATTGGACGGGCGGGCATCTCGGTCCATGTGCAGCATGCGTGTCTCTCGCCATCTCGTGTTTTACAGCAGCTTGAGTCCGCCGTCTGGAACATGGCCGGTATCTACGGAAACACTGCACCTGCCATTGCGCATCCCGCACCAAGCCGCCGCATGCACATGCTATTCTTGCCCATGGACACGCAATCACCGCGCAGTTCCAGGGCCGCGTGGTTTCAAGACGACCGAGACGCAAAACGCAGCCGCGCACCAATCGCGTTTCACGCCTCGGCTGGCGTAAGCCCAATTCGACACGCAGCGCACGGCGTTGCTTACCACGCGCCTGCATGCCAACTACTTTGCTACCCAAGGTACCTACTTGAAAGTCGACCTTTGGCGGCGTCTCGCAAGGGCTACTGCTTGAAGCACGGCGCCCAGGTGAGGGAGCTCGGCGGCGAGTCCTCTCCGTCGACGTCTTTGTCAGAGTCTCGACATTGGCCAATGCTTTGCCAAGCAAGACGGACATTTTGCAAATTACAATAAAGACCGAGGCAAGGAGACGCCGCCTCGGCTGCGCAGGCGCCAATCGGCGGCCGAGAAGCCGGTCGGCATCGCCGACCCAGAGCGGAGCGGAGCGGAGCGTGAACGCCGCCGTGGCTGCCAAATACTTGCTGGTACACGCTGCCAACCTGCAAAAGTCACATGCTCTGCACCAACCTGGGTGCCAAGTACAGCACTCGAGGTACAGTCGCGGTACTGCGACGCCGCGAGCAACTGCGCAGTGCGCACCGTCTCGAGCATTGAGATGCAATTTCAACACGAGACTCGCCGCAAGTCACCCGTCCCACGCAAGCGTCCATCACGGACCACGCAACTCTAGCGCCATGAACCCGTCCCCGGCGGACACGCGCGCTCTGTACCAGGCGAAAGAGAAGGAAGGAAAGAAAGAAAGAAAGAAAGAGAAAGAAAAAAGAGCGCTTCCGGGGCCATGCCGGTTGCTGCCCGGCCTGCATCCTCTGCGTCGTGACCGACTCGCCGACCATGTGCATTGACGAGCAATAATACCTCGACATTTGCAGCATGGCTGGCATTTTGCATCAGCCGTCATTCACACACACAACAATCACACTCCCCTCTTACACACATATAACAGACACAACAACGCCCACCCACCCACACACACACACACTTTTTGGCACGGGTCATTCATGATTGACTCGTCGCCAGGCCATTTCCTGCTTGCCCGAAATCGCCGGCCATCCGTGCGGGCGGGCGCCGAGTCGTCGCCTGCTCCCCCTCCAGGGCTGCTGCTTGTCTCCAGAAATGACGGGGCAATGCGCCGAGCTAGAGCTGCCTCTGGCGTGATTTTGTCTCTCGTCGAGTCCGTCCTTCCTGCTGCTGGCGGCCCGCTTGGCTCTCTGGCCCTTGTGATGGATGACCAGCCAACCTCCTTGACACGCATCCCGTACGCCTCGGGTCCCTGATGGCCGGCGGGACCATCCATCCAGCCTACGGCCTGCAGACGTCAATGGCTCGCCGCACATTCGCCGCACGCGCTCCAGGCACAGACTCAGAAAGGATGCGCATGCCGAACCCTCGCGCCCCCATTCATAGGCCCAAGTCGGGGCGAGAAAGGAAGGAAATAGAGGGCGACTAGAGGCGAGACATGCAGCGCCGGGCTTGCGCCAGACCATCTCAATCACGGCCGAATGCTCCCTCATCCATGCCGCATGCCATCTGTGTCGCGCAGGACCACGGCCGCCTTGAACAATTTCCACGACCTCCTTTCCCCCACCCGCAGAATGCCAGGTCCCCTTCCCTCTCTGCCTGGAAACCGGTACTGTGGTCGCGCACACGTACATACATACGGCATCTGCGACATGGAGCCCTCCAGTCGTTTTGCCTCGCCAACGGGCAACGAGTCGTGGGGTCGGGTCGACTTGTCACATCGCTCGCTCTCCCTGCCGAGTCTCCACGCCTGGCGGGATGGTGCCCGCTTCGGCAATGGATAAAGTAAAAACAAAAAGTAAAGGCCAGGCTACCCAGGCGCACACGCGCGCATTTTTTGACTCTCTCGCCCACGGAGCAAGGGCCTGCCGGATCGGGGAGTTGCCAGGCTCGTGTGTGTCTGTGTGGCCCCCTCTTGTCCCCGATCCATCGCCATTGCGATGTGTCTCTGACGAGCCTGAAGCGAGGAGAGAAGAAGAAAGGCATTTTGTCGTCGATTGTCTGGCACCCTCTGCATCTCCCTTTGGCCGCCCCTTTCTCCACGCTGGAATCGAGCCGCCAGGAACTGAATTGGCTTGGTTCATGTAAGGAATTGCCAAGTGCTCGGCTCCATGGTGCTCTTGTCGTCTCCTTTATCGTCTCCTTGCTCTGCTTAAGGACATGGCTTTAATCTGCTCCTGCTTGGCCGCTGCGGTGCATGTTTTGCACCTTCAATAGGGGACATGACACACACCAACTGACCGAGTCTGTATTGCATTTGATGCATTTGATGCACATGCGCTCCGTAACAGGATGCTCGACATGGGCCCCTATCCGTGCAGGCGCCCACAGGCAGTCCGTTCTTGGGCCCGGCTCCCGCCCCAGTGCCGGCCCCAAGCTTTTTGTCTGGCCTGGCCTACTTCGCACTTGGTGCTGAAGCGTCGACGGTTGGCCGGCCGCATGCAAGTCTCGATCTGGGTCGTCGCATATCCAAGGCGACGCCCCGGTCAGTCGAGTCGCCAGGCGCTCAAAGCCCATGGCCTGACCCAGACAGCCGGGGAGCGTGCTTCCACCGGGCTTGCCGTGCCAGACGCATGTCCCAGTGCAAAAGGCCGACGTGGGCGACGTCGACGCAAGGCAAGGTTCGTCCGTAACGTTTGTGCCCTGCGCTCCGCTACTCGCGTCCGGTGCAACCCCGTACGTAGTCGAGCACCAGCAAGAGGCGCTCGCTGGAACAAACGAGCCCGAGGAAAGGAGGCGTGAGACTCGGGCGGGACGAGGGAGCCGAGCACGCTGTAACCTCGCAGCTTCAGCTCTGCGTGTGCTGGCCGAGTCGCAGTGGTGGGTGGGTGGTGCGCCCGTGGGTGACGGTGGTGGTGGTGGTGGATGCCCAGGTGCGCGGCGGTCAGCACAGCACATCAATCAGGGCCGCCCCTGGGCTGGCCGTGAGAGCGCCCGGTACCTTGCCCAACTGAAGTCGCTCACTACTCGTGCAGCCGCAGGCGAGGAGTACAGCAGGGGAGCAGCAGCATTGGTCGAGCCTGCCTGCGGGTGCCTCCTTGAAGTCCTTGGGCAGCCTAATGCGGGTACCTGGCTGACTTGCCTTCCCTTCTAGGGGCCTCGTTGCTCCGTGATGCGTCCAAAACAACTGCCGTGCCGAGAGGTGGGTGTGTGTGGTCCCTCGGTGTCTCCCCCCCTCCGGGGTACCGATACTCTCATTGCCCAGTTGGAAAAGGAAAACAGGTACCTCATGCCACGGTTGGCTTCGTCGAGAGCGACGGCGGTACCTCGCTTAGTGCTGCCTTTAGGCGGGCTTCCGAGGTTGCGTGCGATACCCATCGCGCGCACCGGGAACAGACAGCTGCCGTGCTACGAGGGAAACGGAGGAGGAAAGGGCGGGTTGTTGTGTACCGAAGCCTGTTACATGTTGCCTCCGGACAGCAAGCCGGCTCCGAACAGGGCGTCTGCGAGCGTTTGCACGCGCTCGCTCGAATGAGTCGGGCAGAGGAGGCGTCTGGGCCCAGGTACCTCTACATTCCCGACAGGTCGGAGAGGTGCCATGGCTCTCGCTCCTGCCGCGGCGGCGGCTGCACTATGGAGGGGGGTGGGACGGCGCCCAGATGGAGGGTGGGTGAGGGTGGTGGTACCTGTAGGACCACGATTCTTTGGATGTACGGAGCCTCCATGTACCTGGCGTGCCTGATTAATTAAGCCCAGATGTTCCCAATTTACCCTGACATGTCGATGGGAAAGGGTGGGTGTGTGGATGGATGGGCGGATGGAGACGGATGCCTGCATGTACCTGCACTGCACCTGGTCGTCTCCTGCTGCTGCGCGCGCGCTGTGCGCAGCCTGTTCCACTGCTGTACAGTACCTACCTGCGTACCTGACACACGGCCGGCCCTGGGAAGGGTACCTCCAGATTGCGTACTCAGCGCACGGCCTGGCAGGTAGCGCTCCCGTGGATCTTTCCATATTCCCTTTCTATTGTGCCCATGCCATTGGAAACCCCCCCCCCCCCCATGTCCCTCCTTTTCCCCCGTCCCCTCGCTCGCCTCCCTCTACTCGGACACTCGACTTTCACTATTATTCTTACATGGCTCGTCGTCCTCTTTCCCTCGTCCCTTGCAAGCGCCTCTTTCTTCTTCACCCCCCCGTCGGCCACTTGCTCTCTTTCATACCTTCTCCTTTCTCTCCCGTCTTCCCTCTGTTCTCTTTTCTTTCTCCTATCCTCTGTCGCCTGACTGCCGTTCGGCACATGCGCTCACGCTCACTCTACTGTTGCTTTTCTCTCAAGTAGTCGCCTCCTGGTCGTCTACTCACGCTCCTTGGCCATCATCTGCCTTGTCCTCGTGCGTGATCAAACAGCCGCTCACTCATCTCGCCTTCGAACGAAACCCGACTTCGACCGTCCTTGATCTGTTGTCGGCACCAGACGGGACTCAAATCAATCTGATTGACTTCTCACCATCACACAATCACCGCTCCTCTATTAGTCTCACGCTTTATCGAGTCGACTGCAGTCGAAAACGTCGTAAGACGCCTCGCCCAATACTTGCGATTTCTCTAGAGCCACGAATCAAACCGCGGCACAGAGCGCTCTGGGCGGTAAACCGTTGCGAAGCCTATTCGTTTGCTTCTCGCTAATCCCTGCACCCATTATTTCATGTAAGCCATGGCAAACCATATCCACGTACACCTACATGTCGATGCCCAAACCCGCAGCTCTTGGTTGGCGTTTGGCCCAGCCTCGACTCGGGCAGCCACATGTGGACGCACGTCGAGTCGCTGCAGCATATCTATGCAATACCCATCCCCTTCCCACAAGTTTGCCCGATTCCCCGATTCCCCGATTCCCCTCTCTCGCGGCTCGCTAACATAAACCCCTTTTCAGTCCCGAATCGCCAAGATTCCTTAACGCCAACCCTTTGGACGAGCCTCGACTTTTCGGGCCCCGACGCTTGGGAGACTCTTTTCTCTTGTTCCCAAGTGTCCTAGTGTTGAGTCGTCTCGACCGTATCGCAGTCGACCATCTTTCACCTGTCTCCAGGTCTCATTTTCAGCCATGGAGCAAGGCTACGGAGGCGGACCCGTCGAGAGGTCTCGCCGGAGCCTGTCGACATCAGCCCCTGTACCGAACGCAGAGGGCGAGTCCATGAAGGATACCGATGTCCAGATGCAACAAGCCCCCCCGACAGAGACCGAGAACAAAACGACCTCAATCCCCTCCCAAGAATCTCCACGACGATGCGAAGCAGCCGTCCGAGCCTCCTCCCCGGCATCTGCCGCCCTCTCACGGACGCCTTCCAGCACCTCAACAAGCACGCCGACGCCCGATGCAAGCGCAAACCGTAAATCCAGCCGCTACTCTGCTCCGCAATCTTCGCCGGCGGAGCCGCCAGTGACCCGATCAACCCTGAGCGAACTCGACGTGTCCAAAATCATCCACAATCCCAAGCTTCGACACGACATCAACTTTGACCCCGAACTGCACTTTAGGCCAAATCTGGATGGCGAGAAGGGCCGACGGAAGCAAGAGAGGGCAAACCAATTCTGGAAGTCGCTCAAGGAAGAGTTGACGTCCTTTTTGACAGACCGCCAGACGTTTGTCGACAAGCACGGTGAGAAGAATGACTGGACGCTACCTGCTCTGCTCAAGGCTGTCAAGGACATCATTCAAACTCTGGTCCCCCAGCGTGACCGACAATTTCTCGACGAGGGTCTCAACATAGAGCTATTCATGCAGCAGTTCTACAGGGGCATCGCCGACCTGGAAAAGCTCGCGTCATGGCTGTCGCGTGTTCTCAAGTCGCACTGCGCCCCGATGCGTGACGACTGGGTCGACACCATGTACTCCCAGCTGAGCAGCGGAAACCGCAATGCCGACCTGGATGAGCTCGTCACCGGAATGCGCAGCCTGCTCAGCGTCCTCGAGGCTATGAAGCTGGATGTGGCCAACCACCAGATCCGCTGTCTGCGGCCTGTCTTGATTGAAGACACGACTCACTTTGAGCAAAAGTTCTTTCTCCGCAAGATGCAGGCCAGGAAGGTGGACATAAGTGGCGCCAAGCAGTGGTACAGCGACGCTGAACGCCGAATCTCGCCCAGCATCGAGAACAACTCGCAGTCTTTCGGTGACATGAGTGTCTTCTTCGAGGCCCTAACGCGGATGATTCTTCCCTCGACTGCCGAAAAGCGTGTGCCTAGCACTTTTCTCTTTGACGAGGAGCGGATCCTCAAATTGAGATCAGACATGCTGGACGCCATCAACCTGGAAGTTTGCATGCGCATGTACGAAGATCTTGACCGTGTCGGTCGACTCAGCTCGCGCATGTTTGGCGTTAGCCGGGCTCTGGATGAGGGCACTCTGAACCGATCCGCCTCGCCGTGCTCCGACTTCAATTTCAACAGCCCCATTTCCACTTCCCGGCCATCCAGCTTGGTCCTCAGCTCGTCCGGCTCTTCTGCCTCTTCGCCCAGATCTTCCTTTGTTATGCCCTCCTACGTCGCTCCGGAGAACAGCGAGGCCCTTAATAAGACCCGCACTGTCCACGACGCTCTGGTCGCCTTGCTTCAATCCGCCACTCCCACTTCACGCCCCTATGCTCGTTGGCAAGAGATTGCACCCTCCATGGCTCTGCAAATCTTTCGGAACACCAATGCGCCGTCGGAGATGCTCTCGGCCTTTGAGGAGAAGCTGATTGAGAACGTATGCCACGCCAACACTCAGTTGTACCTGGAGATTGAGCATTCGTTCCGCGGCAGACTGATGGCCGAGCTGGCAAGCCGAGTTCGTGAATTCAAGTCACTTTCGGGCGTATCCCTGTTTGCCGTCGCGACTGGCGGTCGTGCTCAGGGCAGCAGCAGCTCTAGTCAGCTTGTGCGGGAGCGGGACACTGACGGCAGCTCCCGCCAAGGGCACGAAGAGGGCGGACTGGACGATATGGCTATCCGCATGGCCCATCTCGGTGTTTTGCACTGGCGCGTCTGGTCACAGCTGGTATATGTACCCGACACCGACATCATGGCCGTCGATGGACCATCGAATCAGATCTGATACCATTGCACGAATCAGTCTGACAACAACTTTACTTTATTTCTTGGATTGTGGACAGTATTGAGAAAATTCAATCTCTACGACTAATCCAACGGCCCCTTTAATTTTACTCCGGGGGTCAAAAGCGTTTCATCCTCTCGTTCTGGTTGAATGTGCTTGGTGAAGCAACTTTGCGCAGGGTTTCTGGAGTTCTGCAACAGGAGTTATAGAGATTAGACAGGGAAGGCGGACACTCTTGGAGTGGGAACACTGCTATTTGGCGTTGGCATATTCGTTGTGTCTTTGGCTTTGGCTTTTTGCACCACAGCCCTGCGTCTTGGCTGATCTTTTTTTCCTCTTTACTGGCTTGTCCCTGCATGTCATCACCCGGAGAAGGGTTGATTGCGTATCGTGTTTTTCCACTGGCACCTGGCGTTATGGAGCAGAAGACTGGGCGGCGCGGTTGTGGGACGTGAAAATCGGGGTCTCGGCCCTCCTACAGCTGATGTGGTGTTGCTACAAGACGAAGAGCTTCTGGAAGGAGACTTGGCTGGAGGAGAATTCCAAGGTCTAGATTGAGAAGTGGTAGAGCTTTGAAGATCACAAACAGAGCATTATCAAACAAACGCTCGTATATCATAACCGCGTCTTTGCAAATCAGCTTATCAGACTCTGGACTTGCACGTTGAACCCGTGAAACAGGCTGTGCCTCTACCGCATAGCTTGATGAAAGCTGCATGTCAGTACGACAACTCTGCCGAATCCCGAATTGTATACATCCTCGGAAAGCTAATTCGACTGTATGCTCCGACACAAACTGCATATTTTCCCGGCCTCTCAGGTGCCTTTTAGTTGCCAAACAGCAGCCAAGAGAGCAAGACCTAGGGCGAGGGCATGTATATTCCAAGCGAATTTCGGGCCAGCGCAAGCGGAGCTCCGTATCGACGGCCTCTCAGGAGAGACGGGGCAAGTTTGCCGATCAAAGATTGCCTTTGAGAGCGTCTTGGCCCTGAGCCTACGCCGTGACGGGACCTGCGCTTTCCATGGGTCTCTGGCGGGACGAGGGTCCGCGGTCGATGGGGAGACTCTATGACGCGCACGGGGTTTGCCGCCATATACTCGGGCGCGGGAGAGCAAGACCCTCCTCTGTCCCGGCGCCCGCTCGTCCCAGCACACATTTGTGCTCCGACGCCGATGGCGCTGTGCTCGTCCAGGTCAGATATCTCGTCTCTCCGGGCCTCCGGCGACAACTTCTCCCTCGGACCGCGGTGATTGGTCGTATATCCAGGGGCGATACTCTCCAGGTGGGAACGAGAAAGAAAAGCAGCAAGGGCAGAGGGGGTAGCCCTGACCTCGGGCTTTGTTGCGACGACGGAAACCCGGCGGGCGCGAGCAGGAGCAGCAGTGGCGAGGCGTGGACAGACCAGGAGAAACGTCAAGAGTAAGCGATCGGGACCGCGTACTTGATCCCCTGGGGTCAGAGAGATGGGAACGGTCATGCGCGACAACGTCCTCCCTCTTGTTCCAGCTCGTCCGCCATCTTTCCCTGTTCTCCGTTTTTTGAAAGGGCGCTACGTAAGCCTGCTCTGCTCCTTCACCGTTCCTTTTGTCATCTCATTGTTTTCAGGAGGAGGATTTCATAGATTAATAATTCCTGGAGATGGCGTCCCAGGGGAGCGGATGGGTGGTCTTAGGGGCGGGTGCGGCGGCGGGGAGGAGGATTAGAAATGTTGGACGTTGGCGGCAAGAAGACACAAGAATCGATCCTTACTGCACTGCTACGGAACTGTATGCCCCCTGGTTTGCTTCCTTCTTCTTGGCCGAAAGCAGGGTTGTCGGACTCCCGGGGTGTTGTGCATAAGCCGACACATAGTTCACAGCCAGCTTCACAGCCCAGCATGCATCACAAAATGATCAAAACCGACGTTACGTCGGTCCTCTTCCATTGATACAGGCCAAAGCCTGGAGGGACCTATACCTGCCCATGCATTCCGGACTTGCATCCCTTCTCCTCGTTCCGTCCCGCACCCCAACTGCCGTACAATTCATCCAAGGCTTCGTCCGCCGACCCGGCCCGGCCCAATTCGCGTATCGATGGCGTCTCTGGCTCCTTGTCCAAAGTGTAGTGTACAAGTCTATCAAAAATGGGGCCCACGAAGTGAAAACATGAACATAGAAAGTAAAAGTGGTGGAGGTGAATCTCCGGGTAATCGACATGCTCGCCAGCCGCTTGCGGTCCTTGTTTTTGTCCAGGCAAAGAGAAACAAAATAGATATCCATAAGAGAAGCAGAAAGGCCCGGTGAGGGCCGTGAATAGGGCTTGAAGATGCAACCATGGTGAGAAACAGCAAGATGCAGTCGGATCGTACAGTACAATAGGCGAGGCGCATCAGGGCGTTTGCGCGGCGGCCCGTCATTGGGGACTCAACGGCAGCTTGCCGGACCCCTGACCTCGCTTGAGCCGGTTCAGCTCCTCTTCGAGCTTGCGGCATCGGGCACGCTCCTCCTGATGGGACGTTAGTGAAGGACTGGTTTGCTCGTTGGAGAGGGGCTCGTACCTTGAGGTCTTCCTGGAACCTCTTGCGCTCTTCTCTCATGGTCGCCCTGAATTGCTCGCTGAGCATCGAGGCGCCCGCGCCTGGCTTGCCACCAGAACCTGGGGCCGACGCGACCTTGAGGCGCTCGCCATCGAGTTCTTCCTGGAGCTTCGTCACAGTCTCTCTCGACTTTTGCATCTCGGCCTCGACCGCCTCCTTGGCAGATATGGCCTCGTCCAGCTTGACCTCGAGCTCCACCTTTTCGCGCTCCGCTCCAATCGTCTCCTTGGTGATTCCCTCGAGTTCCTTCACCGTATCGCCGAGCTCTTGCTTGAGCCTTTCCACCTGGTTCTGGAGCTTGACGGTTTCTGCGTTGTTCTTGAGGGCCGCCACGTCTGCCGCACGTTCTGCACGGGTTCCGTATGCGCCGTCCAGTTCCGCTTGGGCAATCGTGCATTCCAGCTTGAGCTCTGCCAATGTCATGTTGAGCTGTTCGATCTCGGTTTCCTTGAGCTTGAGTGCCTTTTCCTTATCCGTCAAGCTCGTCGTCTTCTGCTGAAGCTCCTGGCTCAGGCTCTGAACCTTTTCGTCGGCGGCCGTCTTCTCCTGCGTCAGCGAGGCAATCTGATCGTCCATATCGGCCAGCTTCTTGGCGGCACCGCTGCCCTGGGACTCGGCTGCCGTGAGATTGCTTGTTGCTTCCTTGAGCTGCGCCTCAAGGGTCTGAATCCTTGCATCGCGATCCTTGAGGTCGGCAGCGGAGGCTTCGGCCGCGCCCGCCGAGTTCCTGGCGACTTCGAGGTCTTCCAAAGTCTTGGTAAGCAGCGTCTGGGTTTCGTCGGCATCCTGCTCTGCCTTGGCTAACAAGCTGCGGCTCTGTTCCACTTCCTCCTGCTTTTTCTTGAGTTCCTCATCCCTGTCCGCGTCCGACTTGTTGTTGAGCTCGCGCTGTTGCTTGATCTGCCGCTTAAGAACATACTTTTGGTCCTTCAAGGTCGATGCCTCGACATTGAGCCATTGCACCCTTGAGGCAAAGGCAACCAATGAGTAGGATTCAGAAGGATCGAACCCTTCGTCGTCGGACACGTCTTCTTCTTCCGTCAGGCCCTTCTCCGTGCGATACTTTTTGCGATCTTCCCTGCGCTTTCTCGTCTCGGCCAGGCCGTTCTGGAGGTTCTCCCATAGGCGCTCCAGGACGGGTCCCGTTTCGGCATCCAGTCCTCCCGACGTGGGTTGCGCCAGCTTCGAGCCCGCGACGCGCAGCGAGGCCTCGAGGTAGTCAAACTGTCCTTGGACATCGGAATCGGGCGGTATCGGTGCCGGGGTGTAAGCTGGATCGGCCGTCTGAAGGATGTTGCCCATCTGCTGGTTCAATGATTGGACACGCTGTCCCATTTCCTTTCCTCCAACAAAGGATTCTTGCTCCGCCTGTACGGCGACCAGGCCGCTTCCGAGATACTCGACCTGGCTCTTGAGCAGGTCTGCGGGTTTCGCATCAGGCGTCGCAGCTGGATTAGGAGGTTCCTGGTAATCTCGATTGTTGTCCGGATTGAATCGAATTATGGTTTCGCGCAAAGAAAGGTTTAGGTTCTGGAGTTGTCTGATGACTGCGTCAGTTTGACTGCGATACGCGGAGCTCTCGTCGCGTGCGCGGTCCATCTCGCCACGGAGCTGCATATTCTCTTCCCGCATGCGATCCATCTCGGAACGAAGCTGCTGCTGCTCGCGATTCGGCGACTTCAGGGGGATCTCGATGGCATTCTTCCTGGCTTGCCGACTCGTTTGGTTTCCGTTGGCAAAGTCCAGTTGATAAAGGCTAGGATCGTCCAGGTAAGCATCCTCGGCATTCTGCTCGAGGCTATTCCTGCCCAGGGAAGACGTGTAAAGGCTCTCGGGGCTGCCTGGGATGCCGTTGACGAGCTGGCCGATTGGCGGCGGTGCCTTTCTCTTGGATGCCTTGTGGGTAAGCTGGAGGATCCCGGCCGTATGTTCGAGAAGGCGCCGTTGGGGAACCATGAGCCGCTTCTCCAGGTTGAAGAGCTCGACGGAAAGCTGCTCGCACTGGCGCTCGCACGCCTTTCTCTCTCGCTCGGCCTCGATGGCATTTGGATCGTTGGACCGATCGGGGCCGTACAGCTTGGCCATAGAAACGGCGGCGTCTCGATATTTGGACTGGATGGCGAGATTTTTCCTCGTGGACTCGACACGTTGGCTGAGAAGTTGCGATACTTTCTTGAGCTCATCCACCTCTTCCTGGGACATGATCTCGTAGCCTTTGCTGTCGGTCAGGGCCGTCTCGGTGAGCAAGTGAACTTGTATGGCATCTTTGAGATCGACCCGAGCCGTCGTCTGGGGCCGAACAGGCTCCGTCTACGGATCGTGTTAGCAACTGCGAGCAAGTCATTATCGCACATGATGCGCGCCGACTCACGGAATCGATCGGAGGGCTAGGCTTTCCAAAGCCATTGGGCATCTCCTTTCTGGCAAAGGCATTGGCCATGTTCCTGCTGCCGGGACCCGACGAGAGCATCGGCGGGTTGGAGGCCCCGAAGCCAAACGGGGTCCTCCCCGGCTGAAAGCCGTTCATGTTGGCAATCGCTTCCTCGTCCTCGCGTCAAGCAGGCGACTGAGTCTCCTTCATGAGCACCTGGGGACGCGGCGGCGGGGATCGTCGCTCTGGGTGCGGCACCGGCGCTCAGGAATCCATATGGCTGACGTCGATGGCAAGGAACAGAGTGCGACTAGGTGCGCAGTTGGGAGACGACGCTCCTGGGGCCGAGCGTGCGTCGTGGCCTTCGAAAATCGGCTCTTCGTTGTTGGTGCTGCAAGCCGCAAAGACGGTATAACGGGGACTCGGCGAGGCCGTTGAGGAGGTGAGCGAGGCGACGGCAGCAGCTGACACGAGCGGTGTCTTGAGTGAGCGTCAGACGAGGACGGGGGTGCTGAGGAATATCCGACGAAGATGAAGCGGAAATCCGACGCGGGCGCGGGTAACGACAGGCGACGCGGGTGGGATGCGGTGCAGGTTCCGTGGTCGAGGCGAGGATGCGAGTCGCTGCTGGTACGTACGTAGGGCAGATGCAGATGGGGCGGCCGGATCGTGGGGACGCGAGATGGGCTGGATGGAGCATGAAGAGAAAGTCGCAAAAGGCGGGCGCTTGTCGGGCAGCGAGCGGGTGGTGGTGGGTGGGGGTGGGAAAGAGGGCGGGCTGGGCTTGCCTCGAGAAGCGCGAGAGACAGAATAGGAGGCTAGACAGGGTTGGCCGCACGCCTCCAAGGTGCTACGGAGCGCTAAGGGAAGCCTCAACTTGATTCAATCTGGCGCCCGAATATAAAAAGGTACAACGCAATGTGCCTGGCCGTAGCCGACAGAACGTGTACCTCTTTTCAGCGCCGTGTCTTGGTCGATGCCCTGTGGCGCGGTACGTACTGTGCGCCTAGGCCCAAACAGCCACTGGCAAATGGGGGGCTCTGGGCCGTTGGTGTCTTGTGAGCCCAAACGTGCGCATTCCCTGCCCCCCTTTTGATTCCATTCCTAGAGTAGACAGGCGCTCTAAAAACAGGTACATGAGCTGAGAGGGAATACCAGCCGGTACCTGCAGCAAAAGGTACAGTCTGCAGTGAGCAAAAAGGGGTAGTCCCTTTTTTCCTGCAGAGTGCTCATCGAAGGCTGCGCAGTGCGACCTTCGATATGTCGCGGGGTGGCCGGCGATTGGCAGACGGCGTCTGACACTTCTTCAAGGGGAGGGGGGATCATCGAGGCAGCAGGTGAAAAAATAAAGGTCGGCCAGTAGCAGTGCCGTGCCTGGGTAGGGGACCCGCGACCATGCACCTGGGGCGCGCGTCCGTCGTCGCATGCATTGACGGCACACGCTTGTACCGCGGCCAGGTGAGCTTTTTGGTCGCCTGCTGCCCGGACTCGTGGGCTTAATTTGTCGCGCGGTACTCCGTGGGTACACAGCCCCCAAGGGGCAGGATGGGAGGAGCTACCTGATTCAGGCCTCCGCCATCTGCTCAGAGTACAAGTCATTGGGTGCAGGTTCCCATCCGAGAGCAGGGTACCCTCGCCCACGCGGCGACTGTCTCGCGCTCTTGTATCCCGACGGGCACAAATCGGCGCGCCAGGTACCTGCAGGTACGGGCCACTGCACAAGGCCTCCCCTGGACAACAGCTCTGTGAACGGATAAGCTGGGCCGTCGCCTCTTTACAGGCTCGTCATGCGTGCTCATCAAACCAAAAAGAAGAGATGACGGCTCCGGCGGGCTCAGCTCAGCTTGTGCTAGCTCCGCCTCTTGATATATTAGAAAAACAAATGCAAAGCTCGCGCATTCAAGTCTTTTTGCTTTGTGATCCCATCTCCCCTCCAGTACTTGGTACACCCCCCTCGGCCTTTACTTCGTACTTGCAGTATCCATGTCTTTAAACCCGCTCTCCCTTGTGCGTCATTGACCTTCTCTGCAAGTGCCTCTTGCGCGCGCCCTCGAGTCCCGACTCTCGAAGGCCCCTCCCTCCCGTTGGTGCTGCGTCACCTTGTGCTCACCCTGTCGTGGCGATCCCGCAGACTCATATGAGGTAATCTGTGCGTGTGCCTCGGGGTCGATTTGGTGCAGACTTGTGCCGAGTCAATTTCGTCAACACGCCAGAATGCACGGGCAGAAGAAAGTCGGCCTGATTAGTTCGGCACTGCCGGCGGACGCCAGGCCAAGGCAGCTCGGGATCTCACGCAGCAACGAAATTGCGTCTTGCCGGGATTCTAGAGCTGACTAGCAGCCTGATCCAACGTGGCGGGCGCCGTAGTCGGAAGTGCTGACATATGCGCGCACGAGGTCATGAAGGACAAGGTGCACAGCATGACACCAGTGACCGATCCCCAAGGACAGATACCTGATTGCCGTTGCCAGGAAAAAGTAATGTTCATGTCTGTCTGTCAAAGTATAGCTACAACGCTTCGCGAAACTGATCCACTATCTGCTGCCTCATGCTCCTCCTCCTGTCTACCTGGTGATCCTCTGATTCGTCCTGGATCGCCGTGGACACGGCAGTGGCGGAACCCTCGCCCTCGAGTCTGCGGCGCAGGCCCTCAAACTCGGCGCTGCGACCCTGCACGCTGAGTCCGACCATCCAAGCCGGCAGCCGCCACGAGACAATGGAAGCCGGCAGTACGCCGCCGCGCCAAGCGTGCCCAATGAGCCAGCCGATGGCGGCGCCAATGACGGACCCGGGCCACTGCAGCAGCGACAAGTGAAGGGCAAAGAGGTACTGGTACGACTTGTCCGAGAGCGTGAGGCCGGAGAAGGGGTCGTCGGTGGGCTGGGCCTGGGACGTGGCCACGCGATACTTGTACATGTGGGGGACCATGGCGTGGAACTGGGCGAGGACGGCAAAGATGACGGGCGTCGGGCCGGCGGGGATGAAGTTGAAGAGGCCCGCAGACAGCGGGCGCATGACGAGCATGACGACGGGCGGTATCACGGCCGACAAGAGATATGCGACGACGAGGAAGGACTGGGCCCGAGATGCGCATCACGATCGTCAGCTTCGGAACGGCGCGCAGACGATTCGGCAAGACTACTCACGGCATACTTCCTGGGCCCCCACATGCGCTCCACGACGCGGAGGTTGTAGAGGGAGATGGCGGCAAACAGCACCTCGGCCGAATTGACGTAGCACGCCTGATATGCCAGCAGCCTCCAGAGCTGCCGGTACCGCCAGAGGTGGGTGTCGATGAGGATGTAAAAGTAATGCTTGACGTCGAGCATGCTGGCGGCGATCGAGGCCGACACGAGGCCCAGGACGACGAGCCGCGACACGGGGGCGTTTGTAAAGGTCATGGCGGATGCAGACGGCCGAGGGCACAGCGTATGTCGGTAGGTTCGTAGGGTGGGCGGCGTGGCCGGGGGTTGAACGAGGCTGCTTGCCGACGGGGCGCGCGTGTCTGCTCAGTGGCTTCTCATGATGCAATGGCTTGCTCGGTCGTCGTGAGCCTGGCGGGCTGAGCTGGGGATCGCCGGCCGAGAGGATTAGCGAAGCTCTAGGCGAACGACGTCGGGATATCGGGGGGCTCTCTGCGGGACGGATGGGCGCTGAGCTGGCCAGTCTGCGTCACCTCTTCCGGCCGTCACGTGGTCTTGCCGCAACGAGGGTCCACTCTCAGCGGGAAGTGGACCAATCCTCCAAAGACCAGTTGCCGTCTGATGCCCTTCCTCGGGCCCCATCAGTCGAGGCCCGACTGTGAATAAGGTCATGTCTCGACTGCGGTTTATATTCGTCCAATTGTACAAGGAAAGAAGGCGACGTCTTCTAACAAGAGACGCGACCTCAAAGCGTTCAGCCGGTCATGGGGTATTCATCCAATGGGCTTCTTATCCAATATCTCGAGCCTCATGAGTACCTACCCGCTGTTAGAAATCGTAGAAATACATGCCGAATGCTGAGCGGCCGACTTCAAGTCCGACCAAGAGTCAAAGGCCCATCGACAGTCCCGTCGCTTAGCCACTCTCCAGCACGCAAATATCCCGTGGCTTTTACCTCGTCCATCCCGAGGCGCCTGGTACTGGTACCTTCTCGCCTCGTTCCCCTCCGCCGCGCATCCCGTACCTCGACCACGCTGGCACGCCGCAAAAGGTAACTCGCACACATCAATGGATCACCTCGACTGCTTCCTCTCCCCATCGTCCTATTCTGGTGCGCAAAGCCAGCCCAACATACAACCGCCTCGTCGACCTACGACATACTTTCAATCGCAGACTTGATTTTTTTCAGTGCATTGGTCTATTTGTTAGCCCCTCTCTCTCTCAGCGACCCCAACTTTCCGCCCCGCCGACTTGTCCCGCCGTACCTCTGCGCAACGTTCCCTCCGGCCTCATCATCAACGACGCTCGTTTCATCCGCAGCAACACCCTCAACTCCCCGGCCCGGCCAGCACCCCGTCACCAAGTCAACCCTCAAGTCTCATCAGCTCCTCTCCCCCCCGCCCTGCTCATCTTCAGCCCAAGGCCTCTTCCCACTCAACCATGCCCCTGTCAAACGTGGGCTCCCTGGTCCTGCAGCAAGTCGTCTTCCTCACGCACCTCGTCTACATCACCTTTGCCTTTTCCCACGCCGAGCCCAGCCTGCTCGTCGTCCTCTACTTCCTCTCCAAGCTCGTCGCCCGCCGCCCCGAGGACATTGATCCGCTGTCTTGGCACCCCACCGCCCCCGCCAAGCAGTGACGACGGACTCCACGCCGGCTCATCTCCCTCTGCATCATTACTTTTGCCGGCTCTCAGATCACGTTTCGGTCTTTGTAATTTCTGAGAGCCTGGAACCATGGAGATGGTCAATGAGTCCGGATAGTTAAACGCGTCATCTTCATGTCGTCGCCCGGGATGCGTTGCGGCTCGCACTGGACAACGGCAACGTGATGCGATCCGTCAACTGCCGACGGCCCACGTCATTTCGCTCGAGGACCCTGCTCGATGCCATTTCGACTTCAGACGTGATGGCCGCGCCGAACTTGTCGTGCTTCCGGAACCCCGACGAGGACGTGATTCAGCCGCCGCGCTAGACGTTGCCGCGGTCGAGCCTAGCGTTCGGACGAGCCTGAGTCGTTCGGCGGCTACTCGTCCAGGATACCCGGTCAGCGTTATTCACCTTTCTTCTCGAACAGCGCAAAGGCCGGACAGCCTTCCGATTGGAAGTCACGCCCCGACTGCCTTGGATCGATTTATGAACTCGGCAAGAATCAAGGAATTCGGCCACGGGGGCTTAATGTCCGACGTTGTCCTCACACGGGTCCGATGCGCCTACAGGGCTCTCCGGGAAATGTCGAGACATGTCGACTGCCAATTGAACCCTAGAGTCGGGCATCCCGGCTGGGAGGCGGCCCCTTGAGGGCCGTTGCTACCTCAAGCGCCCGTCATGAAAACATTGCACGTCGGGCAAGCCATGGTAGGACAAAACGTACGGAGCAGTCCTAGTCAATAAAACAGGTGCAGATTTGGCTGCATTCTTTTCATATCTTGTCTTTCCGACGGATTGCCGTAATTCTCTCCTTTGCACCAAGTGATCACATCTTCCTAAGCAATCATGCACATCGAAACCGATCAAGACCCAACCCTGATAAAATCTTGAGCAATCGCTGAAAGCATCTAAAATGAAAAGAGGGATCCGGAAGTGTCCTCTGTATATAATACGTCCCGCTCAAACCGAAAGACCTGATCTCAAAGTATCAGGGGGAAACCGTCCAACTTGAATCGAGTCTCCAGCAAGCATACACGCCATCACGGTCTAAAGACGAGGCCAGTCAGCGCAAACTTGGCCGCGTTTTGTAGCAACGGAGCTTATCCGAGCCGCGACGCTTAAAGCTTAGCCTTGAAAGGATCTTGCTCAGCAGTGGCCTCGGGGTTGACCTTCACTTCGCCCGTCTTTTCGCCGTGACCAAAGAATATGACTTGAACAGTCAAATCGTCCCTGTTCTGCTGTGAGTCACAACATCAACGCAGTACGGCAACTAGGCAAAACCTACCTGTATCGTCTCGAAAAGGGGGCTGGGAGGGTAAGGAGGGCGCAGACTTGCTCATCGTTGGTTCCACCAAGTGCATTGCGGACCAAGTGTGTTGCCACGTTCTTGTCCTTGACGGTGAAGCGATCCTTGGCGTCGGGGTTGATGCCCCATTGCTGCAGACGGATGGGCGTCTTTTGACCGTCGAAACCATTCTGCTTGTTTTGCTCAATGGGCAGGGGCTTAGTCTGAGACCCAAAGATCTTTGACCAGGCCTTGTCAAACTGCGAACTTGATGACCCCCCGGTAGCTTGAGACTCTATCCATTGCCCGACAAGCCCAACCACCTCGTCATTGGTCAGCATCTCCCAGAGTCCATCGGTGGCGAGGACGAGAAAGTCACCCCGTTCGGGCTCGATCTTGGTCGTGGTGATGATGGGCTCCGCAGTCACGTATGGAGGCGTCTTGAGGAGGGGTGACGGGCTGCGGCCAAAGAAGCTCTCACGCAGCTTTTCCGCCACATCTCTGCTCCACTTGTAGACGGCGTCTCCAAACGCCCTTGTTGGCTCAAGACCTCCGAGAACGCGACCGTTTCGAACAACGTTAGCCTCTCCTGGGTGTTCCTTGCGCATGCGTGCGGCCTCTCGGGGGTTGCTCCCTGTTTGATCGTCTGACAAGGCTGTTGCCGTCCATTTACCAGATTCGGACCGGCGGCCGAGCACGGCACGCGAATCGCCGGTGCAAGCAACGCGCAGGAGCTTACTCTTGCTGTCGTAAAATGACAAGAGAGCGCAAGATCCGGAAAGCGCAGGCTGCAGAAGCTCTGCGGCGACGGTCTTGGAGCTCGCCTGGAAGACCTTCTCGACGCTCTTGTGGACAATCTCGTGGTCCAGTCGGTTGAACCCAGTCTTGATGGCCAGGTCAATGGCGTCGGGAGCAGGCGTACTGCTTTGGGCGGCCTTGTACGTCTGGTTGAGCTCCCGCGCAACATAACTTATCAAAGTCTCGCGAAGAGTAGCCGACGTAGTCCAACCGCTAAGAAGATGTGGTTAGTGACGGGGGTTGTAGGTCGCAAGCATGCGACTCACGAGTGACCGTCAAAGACACCCCAAAACATCCAGTCGTTACTCCCATCCGGACCGTTCGAGCGGCTAGGGACCTCGACAATCTTCTCGGCGTGATCGTCCTCGATGGGGTCGTTGCTCGGCAGCTGTACTAGATCGTATCGAGTCACGCCCTGGCCGCGGTTGACGGAAAACGACTGTTCGAGGCGACGCAGCTTGTGGGTGGCTTGATCTGGAGTTAGCATCTCGACGATCCTCTGTCCGTCGTCGCTCGTGGGCTTCGAAATCGGTCCCTCCCCGACAATGGTTCCCTGGCGAATCTCGTCTGCTCCAACGACCAAGACGGTGCGCGTGGGGGCATAACCACCCCCCTGGGTCGACGTAAAGCTCCGCACAACGGTCTGGGTCCCGGGGATGCCTGTCGAGTTCAAGGAGTACCATGCGCCGTAGCCGATGACGATTCCGGAGACGAGGGCGACGGGGAGGCGACGGAAGTACATGGAGGACCTCAACGGGGCATGGGCGTGGGGATCGGCGCGTGAAGCAGCGTCGCTGGCGGTAGAGGGGGCACGACGGTTATCCTTCAGCGAGCTGCGCGACAGGTAACGGGCCGCGCTGAGGTACGTCGATGTCGTCCTGGACGCCCTGAGGGCCGCGCGATGCATCGGGACTGACGATGGCGTCTGAGCGATTGCGCGTCGTCAAGAAGGGCGTGGAGCGAATCCTCGGCTAGGATGCCGCCTTTACTGGGAGACGACGCCGAGAATGATCTTGGCGGCGGCAGAAGCTCACCCAAGGCCGTATTTGCAAGGGTCGCTGATGGAGGGAGGTGTTTTCGCCGGGGTTGGTGGCTGTGGAGATGATGTGAAGTCGCAAAAGAGTGGAGGGATGGATTGTCGGTGTCGTCGAGATGCTGCACGGGCAATGCGCTGGGAGCTTGTAGCTTCCGCCCTAGGAACACCCTAGCGTGGAGTGGCCCGCCGTAGCCGCAGCTGCCAAACGGGTCAATGCCCGTGGGGAGCCTGGGGAGGCGACCCTGCGACGTCCCACGCCAGCGGCTATTGGTCACTTTTCCCGGGGACAGAGCCTCAAGCGAGGTACTCGGTACTTAAATGCTATTGACAGCAGAGCAGAACGAGCAGATGAGAACAGAGCGCAAGCTTGACACTACATGTAGACAATGCACTCATCAGTCGTACACTCGTCAATATACCTCGAGAGAACAGCCTGTCATGCCATCAAAGATTACAACAGTATCCCACACGCACGTCTGGACTTATACGTCGGTATTCGGACGGACGTACAAAGGCTCCAAGCCGTCGGGGCTGCTTTGTATCAGATACAAGCAGGAATCAAGTGGTAAAACCTCGGCCATCGACCGTCACGATCCCCAGCGAGCCTAACGCTCAGTGTCGAGTGCCTGTAAATAATTCTACGACGCATCACAGCACAGCACTCAATTGCCGCCAGTCTCACTCAACGCCCCAGCTTCACCCGTCACATGCATGGTAGCATCCTTCCTGTAAGCCTTGCAGCCTGCAAACGACATTGCAAACCTCACTAGTCACCTTTGGTTTCTCATTCGTCAGTACTAGATTCTTCACGAGAATCACGACTGCGACTCGAAACCAGTCCATCTATCCACCAGCGGCCGGCTCACCCGCGCTGCCCAAAGCCATCGCAATGGCCTCGCCCCCATCTCAGCCTCTCTCGGGCACAGACGGCATCCGCTCGCTCCAAGATCAAGACTCCATATTCCGGGCCTTTGACGCCTACCCCTGGTCCAAGGACAAGACGTTCCTGGTGAGAGCCTCCATCGCCACCGCCGTCGCCACCACCACCGCTGCACCTTTCCGTCTCACTTCACTCATCTGACTGTCGTCGCCTGCCCGCCAGTCTGGTCTGTCGGCCATCCTCGGCGAGCCAAACTCGCAGGGCCAGCGCGGCTCCCTCGTCGACATCGCCACGCACGCGCGCATCTTTTACTACTCGCAGCGCATCGGCGTCCAGATCGACTTTGCCCGGTACCAGGCCTGGCTCGCGAGGAACCCCGGCCACCAGCCTCCGCAGCTCGTTGCCTCGGACGCGCAGCGAGATCCGTCGTCCAATCCCGTACTGCCATGGCAGCAGGCCGCGCCCAAGGCCGAGCTGTTTGTACATCGCAGCGCCACTCCTGCGCCCCAAGACGGCACCACCGGAGAGCCCAATTACCCAATGGCTTTCGCTGAGATGCTCAAGTTGCTGCAGGAGGGCAAGCCCGTCCCCGGCATAAGGCAGATCCCAAATACAG
The DNA here is from genome assembly GCA_000956045.1 of Hirsutella minnesotensis 3608. NCBI lineage: Eukaryota > Fungi > Ascomycota > Sordariomycetes > Hypocreales > Ophiocordycipitaceae > Hirsutella > Hirsutella minnesotensis. The sequence continues at coordinate 736,534 of KQ030498.1, forward strand.
TTGTGAGGGATCCGGTGAGTTGCATCCTCCTACCCTCAGCCACACCGAATTCGGCACGCGCTGACAGGCCACCTTAATAGTCGGTAAAGCCGGTGGGTGCTCGCACGGCGCCCAGAAAGCCGTGGGAGAAAGACGCCGCACCGGTGGCATCCGACATGGAACTACCTAAGGCTCTCGATACAGAGTTCCCCCCCGTGGACGACGACCCATTTGAAGTGTCCAATGAGGAGACTCAACCACAAGGCTAGATTCCAAGCTCATGACGCTTCACCACACCGAGATCATGCTGCGTGTCTGCAACCCATCCATGCCGTCACCTGGCGGAACTGCAGCCTCTCAAAGAGATGAGCCATGTATTAACGAATCTATGAGCTAACTACGACTACCCCTTCCTCGCTTTCCTTGCTCGCGAGCGAACTCGTGAGCGTAAATCAACTTTACAGCATCCTGCACGTTAGACATCGCACCCCAATGATTCTAATACTCCTGCAAGAGTTTGGTCTGCCAAAAATAAAAGCCACGTCTGGTTCGATCCGGGTGCTCGCAAAGTATGCAGCCCCCCAGCCCTTGACCCAAGGTCATGTCCTGCCTCGATTAACGGCCCTCCGGCCCAGCTTGGCGCAGAGCCATGACCACGGTCTTGATAAAGCTGTAGACTCCCCATATTGCAAAATCCATAACCATAATGTGTCCAATGCGCCCACACAGGCAGTAGCCATCTGGGCGTAGGATGACGTGGGATCTCTAAATTACCTGAACGGGAAAATGTTCCTAAGAAAAAGTCGACAAATTCTTGCTTGGTATGCCATCTTGGCAACAAGAACGCAGGGCGTATATGATGAAGCAAGGCGAAGGCGTCACTAGGCCCATCAGATCCAGTGCTTGACCTCAAAGCAATGCTTTCCACTGATGATGAATCGAAGTCTGACGCGCGCGCTGGTGACATGTGCATTGCGATTATCGATATGCGCTCCCAAATCGTGGGCCAGGGCCCATCCGGCCTCCGATCCCGGGCCCAACGCCAGGTCCTGGTCGCGTCGTCACAGCGTGGTTGGTGCAGAGCATGCCTACGCGCGAGCCAAACTTGGATCCGCGCAAAGAGACCATGTGCTTTCGAATATGAGCTGCCACTACTTCACGGTGCTGCGGCGTCGCGTTGTTGAGAATCCACTGCACAAGATAATTGCCGTACTGATCGCTAGCAATGTCAATCAAGGGGATGCGAGTACGATCACGGCGGCCCTCGCATACTCTGTCGAGATATCTGCCCAAGAAGTCGGCACCGCCAATCTTGAGGCATTTCTCGACAACCTTGGAAGCAAACTGATCGGTGCTGTATTCGGCGGCGTAGCGTATGACATGGTCGATGGCTCGGCTCCTGTCCGGGGGACCTCCGTGCTCGCAGATATGCTGGATGCACCAGTTGCCGAATTGGCCATGCGCCACAATGTCGATGTTGGCGAGGACTTCCTCGATGCAGGGACGCTAAGTTCTGGCATTAGTACAAGCACACACACACGACATCACCAGGCTTCCATTACCTTGTCCTCCTCGAGGCAATTCTCGAAGATATTCTGGACAACCAGACTGCCAGTCTCTCCCAAAGCGACTTCGTGCCACATGCCCCTGAGTGCTTCGTTGACGTACTTCATGATTTGAGGGGGGGTCTCCGTCCAGCGAAGTTCGAAGAGCTTCTGCCATACATGACAAGCATATCTGTGGATCACGGTTTCTGGGATGCGTCGCAAGAGTTCATGAACCATGATGGCTTTGTAGTCTTCGGGAACCGAGTCGAAAGCTTTTTGAACCACATGGCATCCAAAAGGGTCCATAGAAAGATTGAGCGTGTTGCCGCGAATGGCCTGGGCGATTTTGATGACTTGTTCCGGTGTGCCATGCTCAAAGCAGCGCTGAACGAGGAAGTTGCCAAACCTATTCACCATCAAGGGGTAGGCTTGTGCAACGATGGCCTCTACAATCTCGTATTTCTGCTCAGGACTGCCCACCTTGAGCTTCTGCTGGAGAAAGATGGAGGCCTGTTGGTCGTTGTTGCAGACAATCTTGTCCACGATATATTTCCAGTTGGCGCTCACGTTCTTGTCTAGGAGGCGACGATAGTTGAGAGGTTCCGTAGCAGGGAGGTAGGTTGGGCCTTCAGTTGCCAGTGACTAGCAGTTCGTCAGAACACGGGGTTCATGCACTGGAAGGCAAGCGATTTTCTTACCTCATTCTTCCAGGTAGCTTTGGACGTAAACTCAGAAGCATGAGGCGACAAAGCCGTCCCGACTGGCTGTTGCTGGTACTGAGAATACATGCTCATGCCCACGCCGGGAGGCATGTTCAATGGACCCGGGGAGACTGATCCGCTCAGCGTGTCGAATTGATGAATCGGTCCGCCACCCATGCCGCCAAACGAAGCGTTATATTGCGGCGGGGCGTTCAGTCTACCATCATAGCGATTGCCACGGCGATGAACAGGCTGTCGCACGAGCAAGTCGGATTCGACGTTGTGGCGCTCCCCCCGAAAGCCATCCATGATGGGAAAGGGGGTACCAGCCTCAGGGAGTGCTTGATTGAAGCCACGTCCTCCAGTCCATCCAGCTGGCGCAGACTCGCTGGGTGGAACGGGAAGCGAGGTGTTGTTGAAGGCCCCTTTCGCGCTGGCCCAGATCCCCCGAGTCCTATTGAACGCCGTAGCGGACAGAGCATCGCTCGAATCTGACTGCGCGTCATCGGCAGCCACCCAAGTCGTCTCGCGAGAAAATGGTGGGAAGACCCGAGGCACTCCGAGGCCTTGCAGGTCTGGTTCTGTCTTGCCAAATCGGGACTTGGCTAGTTCGTGGTCGAGCTTGGAGATGTGGCTCTGGGCTTGGGCGAGCTGTAGCTTCAATCTGAGCACCTCCTCGGCCTCAGGACGAGCATCATCGAGTGCGGCGCTAGCAGGGCGAGTAGCAGGAGCTGTAGCGGAGAATGGGTCCGTCGCAGGGGTGATGGGTAGAGAGCTGCTCGAGGAGGCGTGGTCGAGCTGGACCGAGTACATGTTGGCTTCGTTGTCTTCTTCCTTCAGTCGGACCTCGCCAGTCTGGCGGTCGACAAAGGTTTGCTGCTCCGAAAACTTGGCGATGAGCTTGTCCATAGTGTACGTCTCGGTACGAGCAGTTTCAAGAGTTGCGGACGTGTCTTGGGACATCTAAGATCGGTATCGTTCAAGTCAGCAATCAAATATCTCGGTAGACTGGTCATGTCTTGAAGAAAAGTCTGAAAGCATATACGTCTGGCAGCTTAAACTCAATGCAAATTGCGTGGCCATCCGTTGTACCTGACCTTGAGTCGCGCGGCTTGTGCCCGGCCAGACAATCCGTACCATTGTGCGTCTCGAGGTAGGTGGCTGCCGGGAAAGAGAGACAGAAGAGGGTTATATGCTGGACACAGTCCAGAACAGGTCGACGAGGGGAACTTACATTTCCGAGATGTGGATCAGGAAGCCTTTTCATGTCCTGGCCGAAGCAATCGTCTTGGGCGATGCTGGTCGAAGTTACGACGCCTCGGCCAGAGCTTGAATCAGAGCTCTGAGGTGACGACATGGAAGAGAGGCATGCGCCGGTCATTGACGGGAGAAAGGTCGAGAATATGGCCCAGATGACGCACAAAGGAGAGAAAAGGATCAAACGAGAGTGAGTGGGAGTGTTGAGACAACCAAGAGAAGACAGAAGGCGAAAAAAGAGCGGTGATGCGTCAACGAATGGTCGCGGCGGCTAGTTTGGGCGAGATGAGAAGAAAATGGGTGAGAAGGAGACTGAAGAGAGGACGGAAGGACGTGTCAGCGACTGCAACTGTCATGGCCAGGCGGGGAAGGCGTAGGAGCCAAGACTTACGGCGCTGGTCGTGAAAGGCAGAAGTGGCTATTCTCGAGGAAGGATGGAGGGTTTTTCTTTGGTTAGACAGGCGCAGCGAGAAAAAGAGTCGACGGCGTGAGTTCCGTGCCTTACGTAGGCACTCGGCTGTGCGGCCGGTTTCGCTTCCAGGGTCTGACCCGAGTGCCTGCAAGAACAGCCGGCAGATGCGAGAAGGTAAGTACCAAACGTGACCGCTTCTGCAGCGGACCAGAGAGACGTCAAGTCACTATACCTACAGGTAGGCGTTAGGCGGGCAGACAGCTCTGAGGTATAAACTCGGGGCGGGGGAGCACCGTTGCGGTGAATCGTCCTTGCGTGTTCGGCTAAACGACCCGCTCCTCTCGCAGACGCAAGCTTATTGCGCCTACACTGCTCAACCAACGACGTGGCATGCGTTACGGCTCGAAGGTTTGTCGTGCGACCACGCTTCTCTGGTCTTCGCAACACAGGAAACAAGACAGCAAAGCGCAATCCCACATGACGGAGGCGGCGCAGCATGTCGACCAAGTCTGTCCACAGCTGCCTGCGGTACCCACCGACATGGACAGCAAGCGTTTTTGATTGCACAGAAGTCGCCTTGGCCTTTGGCTGGTGGTGATTCATCTGCTCTCTCTGACTGCTCTCTCGTCGACCGAGGCACAAAAGGTGCAGGCAGGTGTTGAGGACTCGTCGCCAAGAGTGGCGATTGCAGGCCTTTCAAGACGGACAACAGCAGCAGCGCGGCCGGCCAAATCTGCCGAGACGGTTTTCGGCGACGTACCTTGCATAATGCAGCATCGCATTGTCATCGGACTATTAAAGATGCTGTTGACAATAGCACTCGACTGGGAGAGGGTGGTGAAGGGGGACGAGTCATCGACTCGAGACGCATGTCATAAGGTAGATGGTGAGGTGCTCATGATACAATACATTTACAAAATCCCTTCCATAATAGACAGCAGGACACCTTACTGCTGTCTTTTCCAACACATGGTTTTCTGCAAAACAGATTCGTCCTGGCCCAAGCACGTCGTCGATTGGGTCCTCGATTATTTCTTCCGCACCGGTTTCGCTGTCGCAATGGTTAGCCGTGCAAGCCTTGGGACAGGGCGCGAAGACACGTACTAGGCGGGGCTGTCTTCTTCTTGGGAGCGCTCTTTCCGCGCTGTTTCAGCCTAGAAATCGGAATATCAGCAGGTAGCCAACAGAAGCTGCCAAAGCCTTCTCCTTACTCCTCGATATAGTCGAAGCGGTCCTCTTCTTGCTCGTCCCAGGTATCCAGGATAGGACCAAACTCGCGCTTGACGTCCTTGATGGTCGCCAACTTTCTCGGGTAATAAGAGGCCAGAGCTGGGCCTTTTAATCGTTGTCGCAAGATCTTGCTTCCCATGCGAACCCGCTCAGGATTGTACGTCGTCGCGAAGATTTGGCATTGCGCCTAAGGCGGCCGTTAGCGAATTGGAGAGGTTCGGCAAATGCTTCGTCAGTACCTTCATCAATTCGAGTACTCGTGCGCGTGGTACGCTCATCTTTGCATGGCTGGTGGCCCGACGCGAGCCTGGTGACGATTTTTTGACGTCGGATTGAGGTCGGCGAGCGTCAATGAAAAAAGGCCGAGACCCTGGCGTTGCTGGCGCGTGAAGCAATGTGATTGGTTGAATGGTGCTCCTGGAAAATGCTACGGTGGGGCCATAGCAGAGCCCCATTCTTACGACTGTCACTGAACTTTGCTCGCCTCATCTGGGTGGTCACCATCTAACAACTTTATCCGACGCTGAGCGCACATATGGAAAGATTAGCCAATACGGAGGCCCGAACGATTGTCGCCGACTTCAAAGGTTACTTCGCGAGTAACAATCACCCCAAGATACCCGCGGATCATGACAAAACGCCCAGCATCCGGCTTGGACGCCCGCGATGGTCATGAACACGAGGATCGCTCAAGCAAAAGACAGCAGCGACAGTCCTCTACTGAGCGCATAAATCCAGAAGCGGCGACTCCTCTCGCAAGCACCCTGGCCGCTTTGGATCAATCCACGGCCGGCATTCCCTTGCCCTCGTTATTCTTTGTCAAGCCGTGGACTGCTGCTGAAATCTCTTCGGACCTCCCACGACTCCCCAAAGTGCGGGACCCGGAACTCGAAAAAGTGGCCTTTACTCATCCTGGACTTGGGGATGGACAGAGTTATGAGAGGTTGGAATGGCTGGGCGATGCCTATCTTGAACTCATCGCCTCAAGTCTCATCTTCCAGACCTTTGGGCGGACTCCGTCTGGACGCTGCTCCCAACTGCGAGAGCTCCTGATTCGCAACACGACGCTCGCGAGTTATTTCCGTCAATACGGCATGGAGTCACGAGCTCGACTGCCAGCAGATATTGGCAAGGACCGAGCGATAGGAAGAGGGCGATCATGCGATAAGGATCCGATCAAGGTGCAGGGAGACATGTTTGAGGCGTTTGTAGCCGCCGTGATTGTCTCCGATCCGCAAAACGGACTTTCCGATGCAGTAACGTGGCTCAGAGCGCTCTGGGCTCGGACAATCAAGGATCAAATCGTTGAGAACGAGCGACTGTCTATCAGCGCAAGGCAGTCAAATGTCAAAGCTGCGTATCTGGCGCCCGGGGACAGCGACTTGAACGCAAAGGACAAGCTCAGAGCAACGATTGGGGCCAAGGGTGTCTTGATACGATACGAGGATATCCCGGGCAACAGCAGGGACAAGCATCACGGCTTGCCGCTGTACACAGTCGGAGTTTACCTGGATGGCTGGGGCGAGAACAATAAGCTACTGGGAACGGGAACGGCGCTGAAGAAGAAGGAGGCCGGTCATAAGGCAGCAGCGAATGCACTCGAAAACAAGAAACTCGTCAAGGTGTATGAGGCGAAGAAGAAGGCGCTTCAAGAGGCGACGAAAGCTGCTGAAGACGCGGGAGAGCAGCTCGCCTCTTGAGAGAAGCAGAACGACAGTGGAGAAAAGAGGGTGTGCAGGACAGAGGCACGGAGCAGATGATGATGATGATGATGATACCCCGTCGCGAGAAGCGTCAAGTCCTCGGGTGTTGGATGTGGCCGAGTTGGCGTTGATGTAGAGGAAATCAAGAGTGTCAATCAGCTTTGCACGCAGCTATACCTCACCTTGTCGAGTGAATTTCGTGCATGAAATGTGCGCTCCTCGCGATTATTCCGCGGAATCTTGCCGACACGTGAAGTGCGCAGTCGAAATGTCTCGGTCCTCGAGTTGCGGGCTTCCCCGGATCTCGGATCGTGACGGGACCCAATCCAACCCTGCCAAGAGATGCGCAAGCCGTGCGTCGGTGCCCAGGCCGGGGCAGGGGGCGTTTTTTGTGCCTCGGTTCCACGGCCAACCGTCGAGTTAGTGCGGTACTTGGGCGACCCACTGCGCTGCTGCACAGCAAGTGGTTTCGCTTCCAGGAACGGCAGTTTGCGGACGAGGTTGCGGCCCTCGGCTGGCTCTGTCGCTCGGCGGATAGTGGATCGCAGTGTTAGCGCTGATATGATCCAGGTACCGACGTACCACGAGGCAAACCCGACGGCCGACAGCGTCGCGTGCATCAACAGACGCCTTCTCTCCGTCATGATTTCCATCGCGACACGGCCCGTTACCAAAACTACCGGCCTTTCTCTTTCCGAACCGGCTCCGACGAGTCCACAGCATCACTGTCGTCCGCTGAATCTCGTCCCCGCAACGCCAAGAACCCCGCCGTACCTGTTTGCCTCGGAATGGCGGCACAACCCCAGCGGCGATAGCATTGGCCGTTGCGAGACACGCTCGACTCCTTCTCATCGAGTAGCCCGGAGCCTTTCAAGGCAATTCCGAACTCATTGCTCCTGCTCCCGCATTTCGATTCCCTATCAGCAGCCCTGGGTTGGCCGCCTCCGTCATCGCCACCATGGCCGACTCGGTTGGTGGGTATCTTGGGCCCAACGAAACCCCTGTAGATAACTTCGGGTCGCTGATTCGCAACGGTCAACAGATCGAGTCTTTGTCCATGCCCTCAATACCGTCAAGAAGATACCAAAAACCGGCGCCGCCCGGCCGCCGCCGTCGGATCGCCTGCGCCTCTATGGCCTCTACAAGCAGGCCATGGAGGGGGATGTCGATGGAGTCATGGAGCAGCCCACGTCAGTGCCCGGCCTGACGGCAGAGGAATTGCAAAGAGAACGAGACAAATGGCATGCGTGGAACTCCCAAAAGGGGCTCAGTCGCACCGAGGCCAAGCGGAGATATGTTGAGGCTCTGATTGAGACGATGCATCGCTATGCCAACACTTCGTAAGACTGCTCCTCATGATTGATTCACAAGACACACACTCTCGGACTAACACGCAATGCGCAGAGATGCCACTGAACTCGTCGCGGAACTCGAATTCGTCTGGAACCAGATTAAGCACAACTCGCCGAGCTCGTCAAACTCGTCTCCCAAAACCGGTGGCTCCTCAGGCGTGATGCGCCACTTCAATCAACCCATGAGCGGGACCGACGGACCCATGAGGATACTCAACCCAATGAGCGAACAGGACGAGGCCGAGTTGAGGTCACACGCACCAATCGGTCACGAGCACGACGCTGGAACGAGCATGGAGGACAATAGCCGTTGGCAAACCAAGGTCGAACGTGCAATAACAAAACTGTCTGCCGAAGTGGCAGCCTTGCGGGAGCAAATCACGACGGGAAGAGAGTGGAGGTCAAAAAAGGAGCGCAGCTTTCCCGCTTGGTTCGGCCGAATAGCTTGGCTCATCATGAAGCACCTAGTTTTCGACAGCGTCATCCTTCTCCTGATCCTGCTCTGGATGCGAAAACGCAGAGACAGGCGGCTCGAGGACTTGGTTCGTGCAGCGCTCAAAATTATCAGAGAATACGTTCGCAAAGTCATACCCTCGAGGTGAGCCCGTGCTGGCCATACCACGGATGCAGTGGCGTCAGGCAAGCCCATGATTTGCTGCCGCGCGGTGGCATCGACGTTGTACTAGACTTGTGGGAAAAGGCAAATCCTAAACAAATCTGAATCGAAGCAGCTCCGGCAAAGCCAGCGACCCAAACTGATGGAGACCCGAGAAAGCGCTGTATGCAGTCAGTATGTCGACGAGGCGCGACATCGAGAGTTCCTCAGCTTTGGCGGCCAATTTACACGAGTTTCGTCTCGCGCGACAAGCAATTGGTAAAACACTCTGTGATGAGACTTTTCCAACTCTCGCTGGCAACCATAGAGAATCACCAGCGTCGATAAGAGGTCCAGTTGTTGACCTTTCTGAAAGGGGATATGGCCTTGCCATTCAAAATGTCATGGGTCGCAGCCCACATCGTGAATATTGGGTTGTTTTCTGCAAAATACCTTGCCACCACCTCGAAGCTCACTTGGCCATCGTGTGGAGCTGGCGCAACAGCTCAAGAGCGGGCTTTTCAGGTCAGATGTATCATCATTTCTCAATCGTCAGTGAAGACAATGACAACATCCCCATTCAAAGCGTCGACTCAGCCTCGTGCATCAACTGTTTGAGATGCACCATCTCCAATCGCCGAGGTGCTATATGAATCAAGACACTGCAGAAAATACATACACTAGTTTGGGCGTCATGCCCACCCGGGCTCGATCATCTCTTCTCAACCAGAAGAAGCCGTGTCTCACATCTTGCTGACCCGGACTTTACGCAGGCGTTCGAGAGAATCCAGTTCGCTTGGAGCCGTGAGGCCATGTCTCGACGCCAATGAGATGTTGCAAGACGCATTAAGTGCGTGTCATCTTCGTCTGCTTCTGACGCCAATGTCTCGTTTTTATTCCCTTGATACTGCTAGCTGGATATCCTGGCTTGAGCTTTTACATTCGCGTTGGCGCGGCGTCATTGGTCAATCTCCTAGCTTTTGAGACAAGTCCGCCCTGCCAAGATTCTTCAAGGGCGCCGTTGGTAGGCCTAGACTATGTTATGTTGTTGCCGAGATCATTTGCGGCAACAGGTGAGACCGAAAGCATTGGAATGCCAGCTTACAATCACTTCAAATCGAGCATCTCATGGCAATTCAGGGAGGACGGCGTTCCTTGCGCTGCAGCATCTGGCAGGTGACGACGGCTTGGAGAAGTGCATGGAGACCCTTTTGCTATTATTTTGTCTTCATTTGCGCCATCAAAGGAGAAAGGGCCCTTGAGCGCTTCGTACGACTGTTTCCATTCGAGCCAGATTAGTATTATTGCCATGAGGCTCCAGAGCGTCCTCACGGCGGTCACATCAGGCCTTGTTGCCCACGGCTGTCTGCATCCCGAGGAGCTGCACGGGCGCCTACAAAATCACATTCAGAATCGAGACATAGCCACGAATCTGACGAGGCGCGACGTGCCCTTTGAGCAATTCCCCATAGGCAGAGGCGACCGCTTTCGCCAAGGAAGACGCGCGCCTCGAGGCCTGGGAGCGCGAGTGCGGAATGTCGGATCTATTCTCAACGTCGAGGAAATGCAATCGGGTCTTCGGGGACTGGCCAACGCATATCCCGAGGTGCAGCTCTTCACGGCTCCTCACGTTACTTACGAGAAGCGGTCGATTTATGGCGCAACGATCGGAGGGCATCCGCGAGTTTTCCTGCTGGGCGGGATTCACGCCCGAGAGCGCGGCGGGCCGGATTATATCCTATACTTCATCTCCGACCTGCTCGCGGCTCGCCGTGAGGGCACCGGGCTCGTATACGGCAACCAGCGGTACAGTCACGGGGACGTCCTCAAGGCGCTTTCGGCGGGCGTCGTCCTCCTCCCGCTCGCCAACCCGGACGGCGTGGCGTACGATCAGCAGACAGACTCGTGTTGGCGGAAGAACAGGAGTCCGGAGAGCGCCTCTGATGAAGACGGAATAGGCGTCGACCTGAATCGCAACTTTGACATGATGTGGGACTACCCAAGCCTCTTCAGTCCTGATGCCGAGGTCTCCACGTCGACAGATCCGCGGAGCCTCGTGTACCGCGGCAGGGCGCCGGCCTCGGAGCCCGAGGTGCAGAACGTCGTCTGGGTCATGGACCGGCACCCAGAGCTGACGTGGTTCCTGGACCTGCACTCAAACAGCGGCGACATCCTGTTCGCCTGGGGCGACGACGACCCGCAGACGACGGACCCCGGGCAAAACTTCCTCAACAAGACGTACGACGGCAAGCGAGGCCTGCTCGGCAAGGACCGGCCAGGCAGCGAATACCGTGAGTTCATGGAGGCGCCCGAACTCGCCCTCCAAATCGCCTTTAGCCAGCGGATGAGAGGCGCAATGTCCAACGCCGGGACCGTGCAGTACAAGATCGCGCCCGCATCGGACCTCTACCCGACGTCCGGGGCCAGCACCGACTACGCCCAGGCCCGCTACTACGGCTTTGGCAAGCGGAACAGGCCGTTGCACAGCCTGACGGTCGAATTTGGTCGTTCCACGAGGGCTGTCTGTCGGCACTATCCCGACGCTTTCGACTACCACGACTCCATGGTCGCCGTGGCGTCGGGCCTGATGGAGCTCATGCTCGAGGCTGCGAGTGAGTGAGCAGCCGGCTGTCTGTCGCGTTCCGCAAGCATCCAAGTCTTCGGACTTTCCTTTGCCGTCCTATCTTGCAGCCGAATCTCAATCTTGTCAAGTTTCTGTGTTTTGGACCGGGACATTGACGGCATGTGTATTATAGCTCAGCATCTACCTTTTAGCATCCTCGTCAGAAAGACGGGCAACACGGCGATGGCTTCGGTTCTCCTTTTTTGGACTTGGGTGTGTGCTGTTGTGCCTGACCGTGCCGGCGGAGGACTCTTTCGTCGTCAGGTACTCGAAATCGGACCTGGTAGGCACGACAGGCCACCTTGATTACGATTTCAAACACTCGCTTTCTTTGAAGCTGTAAAGCCGCCAAGTAGCCGCATTTCAAGGGGTTTCTTGCCATCGTTACTCTACAGGCTTACAGACGCCAGGATTCAAACCCGCTCCAGTCATTCGTAATAACGCATTGTGTAGTCTCCAAGTCTCAGTCTCGCCCTCAACTTGGTTCTAGGAAGCCCTCACACTCCGTACACACAGGCGAGCTTCGGTGTCGACACTCTGCACAAAGCTCGGGACTGAATGCCTGTCAACAGGCGTGTCGTTGGTACATCTACCGGCTCAAGAGTCGGAGACGGGTTCCCTCGCTGTCCTGTCGAAGCGTGAGAACGAGGCTCAGAGGTTGTGTTTGTCCTTTATATCACAGCCAGACCATTCCCTGACGCGCCGAGGCCTTGCAAATCAGGTTTGCCCTTGCTATGAAGGTAAAACTAAGATATGGGGTGCGTAGCTGGCAAACGGTTGTCGAAGAGGCCCGGATGCGGCACATCGCCTCGACCAAACAGGGCCAAGCAAACATCAAGACGACGAGGTTTTCACAGCGCGTCAAACATGGTGTTAAAAGGATCGAGACCCCAGAGGAAAGGACGCGCCGGCTCTGTTATAGGTAGGACTGCTGGGCATCACGCGGCCTCGCTCGTCACTCCGAGGCTCTGCCCACGTCTCCTCGCACGCCGTTACACCACCATCTGGCGCCATCCGATTGGGTTGGCCTCTTCCGACGAGGTCATGTCCGTCGCAAACAGCCCATTGGGCAAACCATTCGCCACAATCATTCTCGCCAAGCGGCGACGCGACGCTTCAAGGGCCTCGGAGTGCCGTGGTGCGCGTCCGCTCGAGGGAGGTATATATCAAAAGATGAAGCCACGCCGCAGCTTGGCCGTCTGGGACGCCGAGCGTATCGACAATCATGAGGAGAACCTCGCAGCGCAATGGATCCAGCCGCATCCGCGATGCAGGACCGCCCGGTTCTGCCCGTCTTGTTCTCCGTTCACGTCATCTTGAAGAGCGTGCTGCAGAAGCCTCTTGTGCTTCCCATCGGGGTGATGAAGCCGCCGCGTCCGGAACCCTTGCCCGGTTATCAAGACTTCCTGCCACCCGGGCCAATCCTTGGACGGCCGCCGCCGCCTCAGACGCCGGCGCACCATATACCCATCCGCGTTCGCACCTCGCAGATCCCCAAGATTCCGTTCAAGGGATTCACATTCGGCTTCGGCAGCAGGGTTGATTTCGATATCGGCTTCGGCCGCGTCGGGCCGCCAAACGGCGAGACGCCGGTGCAGTTTGCTCTGGAGCCCAACTGGTCGACCGACCAGGCCGGCTTGTTCGTGTTTGTCAACTACAGAAACGGCGGGACCGAGGTTTCTTCGAGCCAGCTGCCATCTCAGATTTGCGTGTCGACACGCCTTGCGCTGAGCGAGACGGAGGAGCTGCGCTTTTCGCTCAGTCACGCCGTCGTCGTCCTCCGAAGCAGGACGCACTCGCAAGATAGAAATCGCTTCCATGACCACTGGTTCCAGTTTCACCAGCAATGCATGCAGAGACAGGTGCAGCTGAATCGCCTCGCCGCCAGTCAGCCCGGAAACGTAAAGCGCGCGGCAGACTGCGTCATTCCAGATCTTCCCGGTCGTCGGCAACTAACCTCCACAGACTCCATACACAATGCCATTGCCTTTCTGGACCAGATTGGATCGGGACAGACGGGCACGGTACATCGAGCAATTGACCGAACCACGGGAGCCGTATTTGCTGTCAAGAGGTTCAAGAGGTATGATCCTGCCAGGGTGGCGTATGCTCTTCGTCTGGATCGCATCAATCATGTACGGTCACCCCTGGCCCCTTGATCGCTTTTGCTGATTCGATGAGCCAGAACAACGTCGTCAAGTATCATTCCTTTCTCCTCTTGACTGGGAGTGCCGCATCTCTCGTCATGGAGCTCTGCAGTGGGCGCAATCTCAGGGACGAGATGCGCACCCGACGTCTCAGCAATAGCGAGATTAGAGTGGTCCTGCATCAGCTCCTCGACGCGCTGGTTTGTGTCCATAGTCATGAAATCGTCCACGGCGGCATCAAGCCTACAAACATACTCTTCATCTCACGCAACCCCATTCATGTGAAGCTGACGGATTCGGGGTTGGAGCCCTCGTCCAAGATGCCGGGGGACTTACTCAAGAGGCCTTCGTACGCGGCTCCCGAGGTTCTCATCAGGGATCCTGGCCCAAGTTTCGACATCTGGTCTCTCGGCGTCACTGGCGTCGAGATTGCTCATGGATTACCTGACCATCACGGAACCAAGGTCGAGGACTGGCCCGAGAAGCTCCTGAGGCACTTGTATACCAAGGCGCCTGGTCGACTGAGCCAACTGTTGTCCACGATGCTCCTTTATATCCCGGGCATACGGCCGACCGCTGGAGATTGCCTGGAGCATGGATACTTCACCGAGATGGACCTCCCATTGCGGCCTCTGGCAGGATCTGGTCGGCCATCCACTTTCCCTTACAGATTGTCGAGGTCGGCATCGGTCGTTTCACTGGCCTCGCGACGCCCCTCAGCCGGAGGTGGACTGGAAGCCGAGGATCAAGCACCACCCAATGACCTCGATCTGACTTGGTCGCCTACAGCTTTGGGCCCCCTAAGGAATCCGGGGGATTATGAAGGCAACAGGTTAAGTGAGGGCATTGCGGGTTCTGGGACTTCAGGCGATGCCGGACCCAGCTTTGCCGAAGCACAAGACGTCCAAGGGGGCATGACTGGGGCGTGTGCTTCAAGCTCGACGGTAAATGCATCCGAGCCGCACCCGCCAGTGCAGTCCTTGGAAGGTGAGGATACCTCCGGTGACTAGGCACGATCGGGGCTAAAGATGAATGATAGAATCGACTCAAGCCTTGGGCGTAATGGCACAATGCTCCGAATGCAAACGTTGCGGAGTCGACTGTCGACCGATTCTCGACCAGGCAAACAGAGACTCCATGACCTGTGAGCTTTGCGAGCTGTTTGGAGATGAATGCGACCGGTAAGTTGGAGACAAGGTCCGAACCTCGGCGGTGAAACATTGCTCACACGGAATCGTACAGCTTCCGTTCTGTCCAGGGCGTCGTGGCGGGACCCGGCTTCTTCAAGCAGGGTGGCATCTACTTTGTCAAGCACGGAGAGCTGCGCATCAGCATGGCGCAGACGTCCTGCGACTTCAACGCGACGTCGATTTGCAACGCGGCAGGGCTCACTCCGCACCAGCGACTGCGGCTCATGGCCAAGATCAAGCAGCACGGTGAGCCCATCAAGACCATCAATCATGCGGCCTGGATCTCATTCCGGGACGGCGTGTTTCTATGTCAGCGCCTGCAGCTGCAAGAGGTGGTGGCGCCGCTGCTTGCTCGGGTGAGGCTGGCGATGCCCGAGCTCAAGGAGAATTATCTGTTGGCGCACGCGAGCATGCTCGACTCGCTGGGGCTCGCCGACGGCGAGTTGATCCGCAACGCCGCCTTCAAGCCGGGCTACATGGCCGTGTCGTGGGGCGGATGCCTCATCTTCTTCACCGTCGGCGAGGGCGAGGTCAATGTCACGCACCTTTTGAGATGGGCACGCCGCCCCGTGGCGGACCTGCGCAACTTTTTCGTTCGGAGGCCCGAGGTGAACAAGCGCTTGCTGCAAGTCGGCCGTTGCCCAGAGTCGGGGACGTACGTCTCTCTTGCGGTTGGCAGGGCCCTGTGCGAGCACTTTCAGTTGCCACTCGATCCGCTGGACATGATTGAGCAGTTCCTGGCGGAGCAAACTCAGCCAGACTCGCCGCCTTTGCGATAGGGGTCGAAACGTTTATTCAACATGGCTGGAGTCGTCGATCTCTTGGCGAATTGGACGGGTTTCGGATGCAGTTGGTGTTGGGCAATTTGAGGAACTTGGGCGGAGGTTATGTGAGAAATACACTCTTGGCTTCGTAAAAGGGATCTTTTAGACGGTGTCGTTGATTCAAATGGAATACATAAAGTACGTTGAATCGAGTCATGTCGCCATTCCCTGCAGTCACTGGTCAGTCGTGCTATTGCGACAGAGGATGATGCCCAAAACTCACGTCGCACGGGCAAAGGCGCCGAATAATCCTACATTCCAATCAGCGTTTCAAGGGCAAATCGCCTCGAGGACGATTCGCAATAAGGTCGTTATGGCAACACGTTTTGCGGATGGCTTCTTTTTAAGAGCAAGTTGCATTCACGGGTCAAAGGTGCCTGAGGCAGTGAGGCGCCTGAGGCATCCAGGGACTTATTGACAGAACAGGTACCTCGCCCTCTCAGTGAAGTCGCGGAACTCGTTTTCTTCAACGCTCCAGCACCACCTTGGCCGTCATCGCCCTCACCGTTCTTCATATCCACGCACAAAGGCTTCTAATATCTTGGCTGACGCTCATCAAGCCATCCCCTGGAGTCACCGCAGCGAAGCAAGCTTTATCCAAGGCGGTCAACAACCAATCCAGGCCATGCCCCGGAGCACCGCGGCAACTTGGAAGATTGAAAACGTCATTACGTGAAGGGAAAAAAAGACGCCCACGGATTCTATTGGTACGAAAACGCGAGTTGGCAGCCAGCCGCCAACATAAGCACGCAAATGAGCCAACAGCCCGGTCCCTCGCCGCGAAACCGCCGCCGGCTCCGCTCTCCACCGCCGCCGTCGCGCAGTGGAGCGGAAGCTCTAGGCATCTTCTCGGGGGCCGAGAGTTCGTCGTCGTTGGCCCCGCCGCGGGAGCGCAACAACAGCACCGGCGCTGCTGGTAGCGACGCCGAGGATCACGGCCACGAGCACGACGTCGGCATACCCACCCTCCAGTCCATCGGCGGCGCCATATTCGTGCCCATCGAGGGCGACTTGGCCGCCGAGGACCCGTTGCCGCTGCCCCCAACCACCGCCGCGCGCCTCACCGCGACCCTCGCACATCTCGACGCGCACGCCGACCGCGTCCGCGAAAACATTCACGGTCTCGTCCGCCGCGAGTGCGTCCGTATCCTGCGCCAGGCCCGCGCCGACGAGCTCCGCCTGTCTGCCGCTGGTGGCGATGCCGCTCCCGCCTCTTCCTCCAACTCGTCGCCTCCGTGTCCTCCCCTCGGGTCGCCTTCGGTCCTTGCGACCGCTGCTTTCCCCCCCGCTGCTCTCCCGCCCGCTGCTCAGGCTGTTCTCGCCCACGCCGACCGCACCGCCATGATTGCCAACATGGAGGCGCCCGCGGAAGCCGCCTCTGCTGCCCCCCTGGACCTGCCGCCGCCCGACTTCTCCAAGGTCCGACCCCCCGCCAGCGTGCAGGAGCGGGCTACCAGAGAGCTGACGGCCACCGTCTCGCGCGCCCTCACCGAGCTCAAGGATTTCGACGCACATGCCGCCCGTAGCAGGAGCGTCCACGAGCAGGCTCTGCAGCGAGAGATTGATCGAGAGGCTCAGTAGTACAGAGCCACCAATCCTCGTCCTCGGCCTGGCTTCTCTCCTCCAAAAGGCCCCCCTGCGATGCGATATTCTCGTCCTCATCCGGGTTCCTTCCCAGCGATGCGAGATTCTCTCTACCAACCGGGCTCATCGCCTCCAAAGGGTCACCCCGCGATGCATAATTTTCATCCGCAGTCTGGCTCCTCTCCTCTAAAGGGCCACCCCGCCATGCGCAACCCTCGTCCGCAGCTGGGCTCCTCTCCTCCCAGTGCTCCCGCTGCGATGCGCAACCCTCGTCCCCAGCCGGGCCCGTCTCCTCAAAAAGACCCCACCAACAAAGAGTAAGCCTCCTACCCAGCCGGCCTTCCTTCCCCCAAGGTGTCCCGCTGCGATGCGCAGGAGGCCTTGATTGACCGGGTCGGCTCGTTGCACGCTTAACCTCTGACGGAGAGAGTTCCAGTGTGAGACCGAGATATGCATAGCAGCAACTCGCATATACTCGATTATGGTACGCTTCATCATTTGCAACCCTTTGCCACTGGACCTGCTCATGACTCCATTTCCACTTCAGTCCAACAGGCTATATGTACAGGTTCTTAGCCGGCCCAGATCAACGCAAGGGAATGTATCTTCTATTTTGGTACAGACACCACCGCCCCTCATACTCCGTAAGCGACCTGTCCCATAGGCTTATCCTCCTCCATGCCCGGCGCCATCAGGTTCGTTCTCGGGTCTCCGGTAGCTTTTGCGGCTGAGCAACGAGCCATTGTTGGTGAGCTGGGGTAGGGTTAGTTTTGAGGGTTGAACGCGGATAGGGGAGGACGGCCTACCTTCTAGAGATGACGTCTGTGAAATAAAAGTTGTCGATAACCTTCTTCAGCGGCGAGCCGCTAGCCTTTGCCCCCTTGTTGTGGTCCACCAGCTGCACCTTGCTCAATTGCCGCAGGGCTACAGGCTCAACCACGTCGTACGCCGCCAGCGCCGGGCTGATCTCGGTCATGCGATCGCGTACGGCGGAAACATCATCGTAGGGCAGAGGCGCGCCCAGAAACTCGCTTGCGGCGCGAAGAATCTTCCAGTCTGTCCGTGCAGCGCCAGGCAGTGAGGTGGCAGCGCGCGTCATTTGCACGCGTCCTTCAGTGTTGATGTAGGTACCCGCCTTCTCTGTGTATGCCGCGCCTGGCAGGATGACGTCGGCAATCTGGGCGCCCTTGTCGCCGTGGTGGCCCTGGTAGACGACAAAAGCGTCCTTGGGAATGTCCGCCTCGTTGAGCTCATCAGCGCCCAAGAGCCACACAAACTTGGGCTTGGTCTCTGCCACGGCCGCTGAAGGCGTGACGAAGCCAACCTCGAAGGCGCCTGCCCTCGAGGCCTCCCTC
Source organism: Hirsutella minnesotensis 3608 (assembly GCA_000956045.1). Classification (NCBI taxonomy): domain Eukaryota; kingdom Fungi; phylum Ascomycota; class Sordariomycetes; order Hypocreales; family Ophiocordycipitaceae; genus Hirsutella; species Hirsutella minnesotensis. The sequence continues at coordinate 755,033 of KQ030498.1, forward strand.
TGAAGCACGTTGTAGCCATCCCATTCCTCGGTCATGAAGTTGCCCGAATTCTTTTCAACGAATGCGCCCACAGTCTCATAATAGGCCTTGGCGTCGGTGTGATCCGTGACGCCAGAGCCCACAATAATCATTGGCCTCTTTGCTTCTTGGAGCTTCTTGCCGAAAGGACCCGTCAAGGCCTTCTTGAGCGAGGCATGATCAGTTCCGAGGTGCTCAAACTCGAACGTCGAGTCCCAGGTCTCGCCAACGACGCCAATCTCAAGGTCGGAACGAAGCCACTGCTTGCGAATGCGAGCATTTAGAACTGCAGCCTCGTGCCTGGGGTTGCTTCCTACAATAAGAATGCAGTCTGCCTCCTCAATGCCCCATATCCTTGAGTTGAACCGGTAATTTGATCGTACGTCGATGCCATGGGCCAGAGGCTGGCTTCCATTGGGCGTGTCCATAGCGAGGTTGTCGGAGCCGAGCTTATTGGCCATGTCCTTGGCGACAACCAAGGACTCGACCTCCGTCAGAGCACCGGCGATAATCTTAAACTCGTTGCCCTGGGGCTTCTTCTGCTCCCATGCCCTGGCGAGTTCGTTCAGAGCCTCCTCCCATTCCGCAGGCTCGAACTTGCCGTCTCTTCGAACAAGGGGCATCGTCAGTCGCTGTGTCTTGAGGCCATCGCATGCGAACCGGGTCTTGTCGTTGATCCACCCCTCGTTAACGTCGTCATTCAAGCGAGGAACGACGCGCATGACCTCGAGGCCTCTGGAGTCGACCCGAATGTTGGAGCCCAGACCGTCGAGTACATCAACGGATTCCGTGTGCTTGAGCTCCCAAGGGCGCGCCCTAAAGGCGTAGGGCTTGGATGTGAGGGCACCAACGGGGCAGAGGTCGATGACGTTTCCGGAGAGCTCGGAGTCGAGATTTTGCTCGAGGTATGTGCCGATCTGCAAGTCGTTGCCGCGACCCGTGGAGCCCAGCTCTGGGGCACCTGCGATGTCGTTGGCAAAACGGACGCATCGAGTGCAGTGAATGCATCGGTTCATGGACGTCTTGATGAGGGGCCCAATGTTCTTGTCTTCGACGGCGCGCTTGCCTCCAGTCTCGTGGAATCGGCCTCGGTCGGCGCCGTAGCGCATGGACTGGTCCTGTAGGTCGCATTCGCCACCCTGATCGCAAATGGGGCAGTCGAGGGGGTGGTTCGCGAGAAGGAACTCCATGACGCCCTCGCGGGCCTTGTGAGTGAGAGGAGAGTTGGTCTTGACGACCATGCCAGGTTGCACGGGCCAGGCACAAGAGGCCACGGGCTTCGGGGCCTTTTCCACCTCGACCAGACACATACGGCAATTACCGGCAATCATGAGCTTCCTGGGTGATTATTAGGATCGATTCAGTAGGGCGAGGGAAGGTGGTCTTCATACTCATGGTAGCAGAATCTAGTTTCCTGGTCAGTTACCCAATGCGAGTCTCAATGAGATGGCGGGACGAAATCGTACCTAGGAATCGTAACACCAGCCTTTTCGCAAGCTTGAATCAGAGCAGACCCAGCTACCGCCAACTGTCAGCATCGGGAACGACACGGGAGACGCATCGAGCTTGGCTACCTTCTATCGAGACCTTCTTTCCATCTTTCAACGTGTCAGCAGACTCGGCGCATCCAATGGCGCGCGGGCCGAGAGATGCTCACCAACTGTCAGTTCGACCTCGGCCTGGCGCTGAGGTGTCGTCGCAAAGGCCCGCGTGGGGTTGGCGGCCCGCCTGCCAGCCCGCCAAGCCGAACGTGCCAGATTGTGTCGGAGCATCGTGCCGCCTTGACGGAAGTGAAGGAGGATGGACGATGCAGGGCACTGGGGGGCGGCGAGAAGGGGACGTTGAACAAGTCGTTGACGTCTGCGAGACGAAGGGTGGCTCGTCGGAATCGGACGGGAGTGCGGAGGACCTTCTTCCTTGGAGCAAGCTAGTGCCTTGCGTTAGGATGGCGGATTAATTTACATGGGCGCTGATTGGCCAGCACAACAGCTACTGTCTGCCTGAGGCCACAACCGCCAATGGGACCCGGGGACATGTTTAGCAGAGTTTTTGCGCGAAGCTTCGCTTCTTCTTCTTTTCCCTTTCACCATAATTGTACCACGGGCACATTTTATTGTAGGTGAGCTTGAGTGGCCGTCTGCTTCGGTAGGCGCGTCACTACAATCAAGTCCTCCTCTATCTTGTGTTCAAGACGAATGCACACGCCGTTTATGGAAGCATGGGAGAGATTTTCTTCTCTATGAGCGCTGCCTCTTACCGCCGGTCGTTACATCTTCACCATGAACGTGATTTGTTGCCCGTAGTGTGATGCTTCTCAAATGAGAACACAATGATAATTTCCCTTGCGTGCTTTGCTCAAGAACTGCAGCTGCATTGCATCGCGCGCCGTGGCCGCGGCACGTCGCCCGTCCATCTCGTTTCCTCTTCAGCATCCCCCTTCCACACCTTACCGTCAAACATTTTTCCATCCCATTCATCTTCAAAGGGGTTGAGTGCCATGTGCATTATCCGTCCCAGCACCTCGCGCTCGCCGTCCTTTTCCACGCGGCGGATGAGTTCGTCCAAGATCCAGCCTCGGGGGATGAAATTAGGGTTGACACTCTTCATGAACCATATGCGCTCCTTCTCGGCGTCGACGGATCCGTTCTGATTCTCGGTCGCCCAGTCCTCTTGTATCCGATCTCGCCATTTCTCAAGCCAAGAGGCGATTAGGTTCTTTGCATCCTGTTCCTTGACGGTGCTGGGGGCACCTTCTTGGTGGAAGAAAATCGACGTCTTTTCTCGCCGCGCATCCGGTGACGCAATCTCATCCAGCTTGATGGTGCTCAAGCGGCGGAAAAAGTGGTTAAAGTCCAGCTCCAGCGCCTCCATTGCGTCGAGAGCCGGCGTGAAGAGCGAGTCAAAGTCCGAGGCCTTGGGCTGTCGCAGACCCAGGCGGGCTGTCATTAACCTCTTGTATTCTGCCAGGAACACGGCTTGATACTCTTCACCGGCCTGCATGATGAGCTTCTCAGCTCGAGCTATAATTCCCTTTTGCTGTCCCTCCTGAACGCCTTCAGTGATGAAGGTAGTGTCGTCAACGTCTGCGGCGGCGCCCATCAGCTCGCCTAGCGCTTCTCCAAACCGCACAAGATTCCACCAAATGATTGTTGGTTGGTTCTTGTAGCTGTAGCGGAGGAGGAAATCGTCATGATTTGGCGTATAGGCAGGGTCAAAGTTATCCATAAAGGCGAAAGGGCCAAAATCTATTGACAAGCCATAGATCGATGTGTTGTCTGTATTCTATTTTCGATGTTAGCAAAGCATTTCGAGAGCGAAATGACAAAGGCCTTACCAGGACGCCGTTCATGAAGCCATACGCCTGCCAAGCGGCCACAGTCTTTGCGTTACGTCTCACGACCTCCCTGTATAGCCTGGTGAAGCGGTTCTCGGCCGATTCGTCAGGACCTTGGACACTGTCGGCGGCAACGCTCCGGGCCGGCGGCGAGGCGTCGTCAGGTTTATCTGGGTCGTCGAGGCGAGCGGGCAAGGTCTCCCAGCCTCCAAAGACATCCTCGGCAATAAAGGTGGCCAATTTCCGTATCAGCTTCCGGTCTCCACGAGCACGCAAGATGTCAAAATTGCCGAGTCGCAGCCACGAATGCGCAAAACGTAGCACAATGGCCCCCGGCTCGACCGTTTCGCGAATGACTTTGGAGTGCGGCAGCAATGTGAGCGCGAGTGCCCGCGTAGTCGGAATCCCAAGAGCATGAAGCGCCTCGGACACGACAAACTCGCGGATGCTGGACCGGAGCACGGCCTTGCCATCGGCGAAGCGAGAGTAAGGCGTCATTCCGGCACCCTTCAACTGCAGTTCATAGCGCAAGCCGGTGGCGGGATTGGTCGTCTCGAAGAGCGATATGGCGCGTCCATCGCCGAGCTGGCCGGCCCACTGACCGAACTGAAAGCCGCCATAGCACTGAGCCCAGGGATAGCCTCCCTCTTGCTTCTCCTCGTCCCAGCCATACAGCTTGTTTCCCGCAACAAACTGGCGAAAGTCCTCGGATTTGGCTTCTTCTTCCCTGATGGCTAGATCTCGCAAGGCAGCCGGACTCACGGCCAGAAGCTCGGGATCCTCTTGCTGCTCGGGGCGCACCCACGTGAAGACGGCGTTGCGGACTTGACGCGGCGTGATCTGGTCGCGCGGCGTCTTGTGCGATGCGCCCGGCGTAGGGAAGTGTAGGTCGGGCGGAAGCGCCTCGGTGAAGCGCCACGACTTGTTGAGATCCTGTAGGGATGCGCCCGTCCGCTGCTCGCGCTGGGTTGTGGTGGCCATGGTGGCTCCTTTTCGAAATCGCGGAATCGCCCTTTGCAGAGCTCTTGTTCGCAGCATCAACGGCGACCGAGCCGGCACAGGTGAGGCTAGATTGTATTTCGGGTCTTCAAACAGAGTATTCTGCCGTTGTATAGTCGCATGTTGTACCCCTTCTCAGGAGAAAGGTAGTGGCTGTGGCAACGTCGGATATCCGATGATGGATTGGCCGGATAGCTGACATCACCGCCTCTCGAGCGACGACCCCACACTTTTGTCGGCGCGCTCCGGGATTCGGAAATCCGCATGGCCTCTACACGTTGCAAAAGTAGCCGAACGTCCCGTCTTTGGTATCCGTTGTGCAATCAGTCACATTGATGGAGATGCGATGTTGGTGGTTTATTGTTGGGAAGGGGAGGAGCGCTGGCTTCAGCGGCAGGATCTGTGACGGATGGCGATGCTGGATTGAACTTGACTACCAACGGAACAACAAGAAATTGACATCGAAATGTACCGATTCGACGGAATTTCGATGCCGCCTGCGAGAAGTAACCAGGGTGGCATGCTGCTCTCGCGGCCCTGTGAAGTATGAGGCAGTTCATTGGCAGCCGTCGGTTGGGCTTGACGATGATGCCGTCATCGATATAAGTCCAATAGCCCATGAAGCTGATGCGGGCACAACCGGCCTAAGGTGCACATGGTCTCGGCACGTATGGCCCATTCAAAATTCGGGTGGCCTGCCTATCTTGAAGGCATCCCGGACCGGACCGTACGTATGGGCCCAAAAGCAAAGCAGGCGTGGCAAGAGAGACCTCAACACCATTTCAAAACAACCTACGCTCTCAAGTATTCTACACCCCTAACTCTCCTCCTCCAACATTGCTACGCACCTTGCAACATGAACTCGATCGGTTCCACCTTCAATCCCGATGCTTCGGGCAGCGCTCCCAAGCAGACCGATGACATCCCTACCCTAAAGCTCAATGATGGAAACGAGATTCCAATGGCACGTCCCACCCACGGCGCACCCGCTCCGCTCCCATCGTCAGCGTAACACGTGAAAACTGACGAGTTCGATTCAGCTCGCGTACGGCCTGGGCACGGCCAGAGGTAAATGGGGAGAAAGCGCCTCCAAGCCTCTCGACAAGGAGATTGTTGAACTCGCCAAGACGGCTATCCAAGCCGGCTTCCGCCATCTCGACGGAGCTGAAAGTACGCGGTATCCATGGCGACAATAGCTAGTCGTGTATCAGTCGCTCAACTATCGAATCGCAGGCTACAGCAGCGAGGAAGAGCTCGGCGCTGCCATCAAGGCCGCCAAAATCCCCCGGGACCAGCTCTTCGTCACCACAAAGATCAGTGCCGACAAGAAGACATCGGCCCACGAAGCCATTGACCTTTCATTGAAGAAGCTCGGTTTGGATTACGTCGATCTCTACCTCATACACAACCCCTGGTTTGCCGACTCGGATCAAGAATTGCAGCAGCGATGGGCCGAACTCGAAGCCATCAAGGCCTCGGGAAAAGCCAAGTCCATTGGCGTCTCCAACTTCAACAAGGATCACATCGAGATATTGCTAAAGACGGCCAAAGTGGCGCCCGCGATCAATCAGATTGAGTTCCACCCCTACTTGCAGCACGGAGACCTGCTCGATTTTCTCAGGCAAAACAAGATTGCCGTCTCATGCTACGCCCCTCTCACGCCGCTCACGTCTGCTAAAGGAGGCCCCGTCGATACTCTGTGGAAGCAGTTGGCCGAAAAGTACGGCGTGACGGAGTCAGAGATTGGCCTGCGATGGTGCATGGATCAGGGACTCGTAGTCATCACCACCAGCTCGAAGAAGGACCGGATGGAGCGGTACATGTCCAAGGTGCCACTCATCAAGCTGACTCCCAAGGAGGTTAGCGACGTTGCCGAACTGGGGAGCCAAAAGCATTATCGAGGCTTTTGGAAGAGCAAGTATGCCCCAGATGACCGTCGATAGGTCCTTTAATACAAAGCACATCTTTGATCTGCCTGAGAAATGTACAGCGTCCGAGCTGAACCAATGCCAAATAGAGCGAACTTTACGCGCTATAGCTCATCGTCCGATTCAGTGTCCTCGGCAGCCGACGGAGCTGCCGTGCGTTTGTTCGCAAACGGCAGATCCCGTCGAGGCGGAGGATCTTGACCCGTTTTCCTAGCAGCTGGTACCCTTTCCTTCTCGCTGGATCCCTGGCGAGCTGGGCCGGACGAATCGCCGTCACGTATCATTTCTGACTCGGCAGGACCGTCTCTCTCGCTGTCGTCCGCCATCGACGCCGTGCCATCGGTCGTGTTCCCAGGATCCGTATTCTCCAATCCTGGCTCACTGACGACGTCTTCCATTGCCTCGTCAACGTCGCCTTGCGGACCATCGTCAGCTTTTCTAGGAGGCGCCTTTCGCTTCCGGCCTCTGGGCGGTGCTGCGTCCTGTGACGTCGGCTGCGACCCAGGCTGCTGGTCCGAGGATGCCGCATCGTTCCCAGCAGGAGAGGAAGCTGCAATTAATTTTTGCTGTTCCCGAATCTTGACCTTTTTCTCGTTTAATAGATCGCGGAATTTGAGTAACAGAGCTGCCTCATCGTCCTGCTTTGCTTGAACTAGCTCATCCAGCTGTGTCTTCAGGCTGCTCAGCTCCGACTCAAGAGCCTGAACTCGAGTAATGGATTGAGTGGCGTCCTTTCTAAACGAATCTAACGCGTCAAGAGATAGGTTGCACCACTGAAACAGCTCAATTTCTTCCGCCTGATCGCATTTCAGGCTGATGGCGCCGAGTCGTTGCTACAGCTGAAGTTAGCAACGCCATGCTCTGTAAGAACGAATGCCACAGTATCCTGACCGTGATCCCTTGAACCTGTTTGCGGACGGTAAGGGATATGGAAGAGTTGCTCTGAACCGCGGCAGCGACCTGAATGTCGTCGACGGCTTCCTGACGCAGCAGGGCGCTCAAGATGTGCTCCCATTCTGTTTCAGAGACGGGGCAATTTTTGACTCGCAACGAAGCTATCCGATCATGCTTTACTAGGCAATGTCAACTCGGGTGCCAGACAAAGGGCCTAGAGGTGAGACCCACAGACGCAGACATACGGCGCGTATCCTTCGGTGGCCACTAGCTTAAGATCCAATGGTTTGTTGCCCGCCGAGGAGACTCGCACAACAACCGACGTCGTTTCCTCGTCACTGCGAGGAAATCGAAGAACACGCATGGGTTCCATATCGTCCAACGCTGTGCGGTCAGCTTTCGCAGATGGCGGATGATGTCATAGGCCCCTGAGGCAGATGACGGCAATGGTGGCTGGATGTAAACAATGAGAGCGTTGTGACGTCGTTGAAGGGACAGAAATGACGACTCCCTGAAAAGACTGTTGCACCGAATCCCTGGTCCTCGGATTCCAGTAGAAAGAAAGGAGTCGAGTGATGGAGGTCCTCCCTGAATGGCAGCGGGTCCCAACTGGCTGGTCACGATTCAAGTCGAGGCTGGGAACATGAACCTTTTATCAATAACTGGAGAACGCCATGAAATCAATCCACAGTACGTATGCAATCCGGCTCAGAAAGCGAGTAAGGACAAGGAAGAAATTTTCATGAGTTGGAAACAGAGTCAAGAGTCGGCTCAGTAATGTGCCGCCATGAGGTTTAAGGCGGCGATTGGCAGACTGGAGATGCCCTGACGATTGAAGAGGGAACGCGCTGTGTGGCGGGTACGTACCTCGATCCTGGCTGCAGCATGAGTCATCCGAGATCTTGCCAGTGGCAGCCTGATGGAGCGTTAGGCAGCCACATTCAGCCACTCGAGCACCAGCCACAGCAGGCGTGCCTCTTCAAAGAACAAAGATTACCTAATCGCATTGTTTTGCGCTCACAATGCTATGGTGCACCAGCGCAACATGATTGGCTCAAGCTTCAGAGTCCTATTCTCCAACAAACAAGCAACTGTCTCTGCTTGAGACAAGTCTGCCCTGTCTCAACTTCTTTCTTTTCTTCCTTGTTTCTGAGTTTGCACTCCCACGCGGGCTGACATGCGCGCTTTTACCGTGAAGAAAGGGGCCAACAGAAGAAAAGTGCCGCCTGTGCCCGTCGCGTGCGAGCAGTCTGCGCAGTCCTCGAGCTCACTAGCACCACTAGGCAAAAGCCGCAGAGCTTCGCGCAATGACACGGAACGCGACCAAGACGCTTGCGAAGAGCCTTTTGGCCTGTTTGCTTATTCGGGACGACAATACTACCGGGTAGCTCGACCGATTGGCCCGTTCGATCCTGACATGCGATGCGACTATCGGTTCGATGGTGAGGTGCCCCCATTGGACTTGGGCCACCCGAGGCTGCAAGAAGCTGTATCTTCATGTCGTCATCTCGTGAGCGGGATGCCACCCTACGGCATGCTGTCGGCCGGAACTCAGGGGGCAGCAATGCCGGCAAAGATCAAGCCGCTTGTGTCAGCCGCCGCAGGGGCCGCGATGGACGGCGGCCCAATCCCGTCTCTTCCAGGTGAAGCTGTGTCCAGTGCTCGGGTGGTCGCGCGACTTTGCTGTCGTCCGTCAATCCCATGGGGAGGTGGATCGACATCCGTGCTGCTGGCCGCTCCGCCTCAGGGTCTGGACGTCGATCCACGAAGCTCCTCGAATGACGACATGCGGCATGCTCGAGTTGGAGCGGCAACACCACCACCAGGCCGCTGCTCGCGTCGCAGTAATGGGTTGCATCATGATTGCATGACTGTGACATGAGACGTCGAAGCATGGCGAAAATCTCCCCAGTTGCACAGCGGCCGCACTCTCCGAGTCGAGGAAGGGCGTCGCTCGAAACGTCGAGCTTGACCGATGGCTTTCAAGACGTGACAGTGGCGGCCGTTGGCCCTAGAGACCGGCGATCTGCTTGGAAATTGCCGTCGGGTTATCCTGCGAGTCCCTGACCCCGAACACCGACGCCGAGGTGGCAAGAGTACCGTAATCGTCAGTCTCCTTGGTCCAATGCAGTACCAAGGAGATGGCGGTTTTGCCTCTCGGCTCCCACGGTCGTACCATAGTCGTGGAGCAGTGCCGTCGATGCGAGATTACATCGAACCAGGGGTATGCGGCGAACGGGCCCAGCTGTAATTACTCCGTACATGTACGAAGCATGTCCGAAGGAACGGAGATGCCGACCTGCAAAGGCGGCTTGCCTGTCCTGGCCCTGTCGCAGGAGAGAGAAAAAAAGGCGAAAAAAACCTGCGCCGCACGTACAGTAGGTGGACGCGGATGGCAGCAGGCAATGGAAGGCTGATCCCTGGCAAGGTGTGTTCTTGGCTTGCCCCGTGCGCTTCTCAGGGCAAACGGGCTGGGCTGGCTGGACAACAGGAGATGAGTCGAGGAGGAAACAGGCAATGGCCCAACCTATCGTGACAGCTCGTATCGTGCTTGCTTGGCCATGTCGGAGTGTTGAGGCTGAGGAAAAAAGTTTCTTCTGACGGGGGGTGAGAGGGCATCGAGTTGACGAGTAGAATCGCATCGACGACGTTGATTGGCGGCCCAGACACGGACACCGGGAGTCGGACTTCACCAGACGGGCTCTGATCTGAGGACTGATGAAATTTTTTGGTTCCCGAGAGGGTACGTGGCCTGCTTCGTCATTGCTGGGGCTCCCGAGTTGCTTACGGAGCAGACGATCCGTGTAAGCGGCAAGCAATGTCGATGAATGAGCTTTGGTTCGACTAACGAGCCTCTTGGGCTTCACGTGCAATGACTCTGCCGTTGATGCTGTGCAACTTCACATTGCGGAGCATGCTGGTCACGTATCAAGCGGCCAACCGCGGACCCCTTGGCGCAAGCAACACGTACATGCATGATAGAACGCTGGCCGACCGGGGGGTCTTGCCTCTTGAGAAATTTCCGGCCGGCACCTCGTGCAACAACAATCATGATACCGTAGCATATTGTAGGCTCGGTGATTACCGCACGTTGACACCGTACAATGAGCCGCGCAACAGTTCAAGTCGACGAGGAATGGGTTGCACAGGTTGCGTGAAAGAGTCACATACGAACAGGGCCGCGGCCGCGATCTCGCACGCCTCCGAGAAATGAGGCTAATCAAAAAGGACAAAACCTTGGGGAGACGACGGCCCGCGGCCACCAATGCGGGCGGCAGGGGCTCGCAAAACAGCACGGCACAGTACTGCACTGTACAGGCCGTGCTGCACTTTGTACCTGCAGCCTCGCGTCTGGACGACTCCGAATGTGCCGATCGCTACCAGCTGTCCTGATATTCCGGGTCAGGGGGAGAGAAGGACTAGAAGGCCACAGGAAGCAGGAAGCGAAGCTCGTTTGTTGCTGCTCTGGGGAGGGAAAGCAGACACGTAGTTGCCTGTTCAGAACAATGCTTACAAAGGGCATTGTGCACGCACGTGGGAAAAAAGGGTTCTCGGCACCGGCCGTAGGCAAATTCGCCTTATTGTAATAATATATTCGCACACATGTATCTCTGTAATCAGGACAGCCATTGTTCGCAATGGCCCTGCGCGCCCTAGACTTGGCAAATTACTCGTCAAGGTTGGCTTGCAGTTGGCACTTCGCTTGGCTGCATCCCATTTAATGGAGACTCGGAGCTCGATTACACAGGGTCGCCTGGGTCCTTGCGCGTCGTACGTGATGTACATGGCTTTGTAGGTACGGATACTTGTCGAATATTGGCAGCAAGGAGTGCGCGCGTCGGCGGAGTGGCTGAGAGGGGTACTTGGGCGCCATGAATCACCGCGTGCCAGATGCAGTGCTGCCGCTGGCAACGGCGGCTCGGCGGTACCGGCGCCAGGTGTACTGTAATCCTGCGCACCAGCAGCCGACATGGCAGTCGAGACAGGTACTAGCACAGCCCTGGACAGGTCGGTCCGTAGCGGACGCTCAGCGAGTGTGCGAGTTGCTCCGTGCTGGTGCCTCGACTCCAAGCTACTAGCAATCAACCCATGACAAAGTCCCCTAGTCTTTCCTGGGATCGCGTCGGTTCGCGGGGAAACAGCCCCATCAAGTGGGCTAGGGGACCCCCTAATCCGTCGCCCTCGTCCCTTCTCGCCCGCCTGGTTTTCCTTCTGCTCCATGCAGCGTGACCCGTACAAGACTGGCTGAGCCCGCGCTCTTTAGCATGACTGCCGTGCGCCCGCCGTCTGGTGAGGCACGCGCGGCCCGACAGCCAATGGGCATCGAGGGTAACCCCCCCGGGGAAGCCCTAGGTACCTAGGTAGGTAGGCAGGCACTCGACGTGCGCCGCGGCCCCGGTTACACTGCATTTTCCCAGGGGGCTTCGCGCTCCGGGGGGCCCAGAGCTGTCCAGGCCCCGGGTTTCCGTCTCATTTTATTATTAGGTAGCGGCGGAACCCCACTGTTGAGACAGCCTAGCAGCGCCCACCCCGGTTCAGACAGCCCCATCAGCCAGTGGCCCCGGGGACCCCCCAGCCCAGCCTAGGCCACCCGAGCCCAGCCCAGGTGTCACGCCCAGTGCGAGGCCACCAGTGTGCAAAAGATACTTGCCCAAGGTACCAGCCTGGGCTTCCCATGCGGCGCCTCAGGCACTCGCGACGTGGGCGGCAGGGTGCACGACTGCGGGCCCTCCCCCCCCAACGGCCAGCGTCGACGCTGCCAGACGCTTAAGTGCCAGCCACAGCCAGCTTCGCTCCCCCAAAGGTGGCCCTACTCAAGGCCGGCCCCCTCTCCAGCCTTTTCTTGTGTTTAACCACACCACACCACCACTCGTCTTGCCCTCGCCCATCTTGCAACCTACATCACCAAACAACTGCTCTCACGTCTCTGCGCACATCGATACCCGGAACCGACTACCATCACTCTTCGACTCGACTACAAGCACAGTCCGAGCTTGCAACAACCATCGCCCGCTCTGACACCATTCACGTCGCACTCGGCCCCCTTACCGACCTTGCCAACGACGCAACACGCACAAACCAAACCGACAGCCCGGCGCAGCGCGCCCTCGCTACTGGACAATCGACGCCGACTGCCCATCGGCCTCATTTCTGACGACCTCTTTGCACGACCTCACCGACGGCTTTTTGGCGATTATGTGTCGGCCAAACTGACCATCCGCGACGACGTGCTCACCCGGTCGCACGCTCGGCAGTTTCGCCCAGGACTGCTCCTTCAAACAACTGCTCTGCACGCGACTCGCCCGTCTGGGCACCAGGGATCATGGACACGGCGCGGCTCACGCTCAAGGCACGCCAGCCCGTGGTGGACGAGATAGAAAACTGGGACGACGATGACTTTGTCGTCGAAGGCGACGAGTTGTCCTTTCGCAGCTCCTTCTCTAATACCACCTCGGCTACCACCCGCGGCACTTCGCGTCGCCGCGACTCCAACTCGTCCCATGTCTCACTTCGCTCCGACCTCGAGTCATGGAACGGAGAAGAAAAACAGCTCCATCTCCCGACGGACGACGAGACCCCCAACAACGACGCCATTGCCGCTGCCGAACACGCTGGCATCCCGTTGCCCAAGAACGTCCCCAGCTCCGCACTCATGGGCGGTACCATCAAGCGTCTGGGGGGTAGAAAACTACGCAAGATTATTCAAGAGGACTGGGAAAATGACTTGGAACTGCCAGATGTCGCCCAAGGCTTGACTCTCCAGCCAAAGAAGAATGCCGACTTCCCCGAAACGCTTCGACACGTCAGCGGCGGCTCCCCGCAAACAAGCCCGACAAAATCCAAGTCCATGACCCCGTCGGCGGTTTGTGATGATGGGCAGCGAGACTTTACTCGATCGCCCTCAATCGCGCCGCCATCTGCTGTCAATCTCGACAAATTCAAGGACATCGAAGATGACGACGATATATTTGGAGGCGATACTATCCGCGCGCCAAAGAACCGCCTAGGCCCACAGGCCATCTCCTTCATCACACCACCGACTCCCCGTGGCACTGCACCATCCAAGGATGTTGAGGACGACTTCGAAAAGGATCTGGAGTTGCCGTCCGACGGCAAACTGCACCTATCGACCAAGAGAGATATTCCAAAGACACCCTCGTCGCAGCCAGATGAACTTGACTGGGGAGAAGGCAGTCTCGGAACAAGATATGGCGGGACACGAAGGGATGGACGTTCTAACAGGAGCTCATCGGCCTCTGCTCTCAGCCCCAGCGTCTCAAGTTCCATCACCGCCGAGAGCGAAGATGAGGCATTCGAAGGCCTTGTTCTACCAACCGGACCCGTCAACTTCCACGACCGTCTCAAGCTGCGGAAGAAGAGCATCTCTCCAGAGCGTATTCCCGAGGAACCCGAATTCTCACCGAGAAAACTTGGGTCTGTCGAGACCGACCGCCAGGACTTCTTTGATGGTCTTGACGTCGGTGATGGCAAAGTCTTTGATTCCGGCAAACTTACTCTGCATAAGAACATTCTTGTCAAAGAAACCCGGCCCTTGAGCCCCGCTCGCCCCAAGACGGCCATTTCCCTCACCTTCACCAACAAGATATCCACCCAGACTCGACTGCCGCGGCTAAGTCATGAGAGAGCCCACTCAACAAGCCTCGAACCGGTCTATGAGAGCGGTGGCTCTGCGATCCCCCAAAGAAGCCGCCGGTCGCAATCGCGTCTTGGGCACGCCTCACAGTCTTCGGTTACCAGTTTGCCGACTCCGACTACGACATCCCCTGGCAGATCAATGCCTCCATCGACTCCGCATCGACGAGAAGTTGGTTCCCGGTCATCTTTCTCATCTTTACGGAACGAGCCCCCAACCACCAGCGCACAGCTTCTCAAGCAAAAGCGATCGCTGCCAGCTGTGCGTCAGCTTCATGGCCCGTCAAAGTCGATGCCGACCACTCGATCGGATCGTCCTTCTTCACGGGGAGATGGCACTCGTCCTCAGTCGAGTCTCCGTCCTAAGACGCCCGTGGATCGCCCGCGCTCAAGTTTCGCGGAGAGCCTTGTTTCACAGGCCAGAAAACACCTGCCTTTTCTTCCCGCTGGAGCTTCTCAGTCGCAATCCCAGCACGTCACCTCCAAGACGTTGCGGCAGTTTCGCAGGCATGATTCGGATAATGCTATCGACATTCGACCATTCTCGCGCTCTCTGTCCAGGTCTGCTGCACGATCGCCAAGCCCTCATCGATACCGCTGGGCTGCCGACACCTGGGAGCGGCTGAGCAAGCCCAAGCACAAGAAGAATTTCGGCGACGGACATGAGCTCGATGGTTTCGACGATTTGCCGACCTCACGGGAGACAGAGACTAGGTATCTCAAACAACCCGTGGCCAATCAGTCTAAAGGCACGATACGAAGCAAATTCTATCAGCATGTCCTCCCTGAGCGCATGACTGGCCATGCAGCCTCGAACTCAATGCCGTCAGTGAAGACTGGCCCAATGCCCCGGTTTGCGCGCGATACGGCAGCAAGTCGCATCGCTCGGGAGACGGCCTTGGCACAGCGGACCCCTAGCAGTGGAAACCATGTGCCGATGACGGCCCCCAAAGACACTCAACCTCCATCCAAAGCGACCCACAGCTTATTGCCTCACCTGTCCCAACAAGCTGTTCGTTCAAAGAAGCACTCGAAGCGCCCCCAACAGCTCAAGCCGCACCTCATTGCTAACCTCAATTCCGGCAAAGAGTCCAAGGGTAAGGAACATCACAGCCTACCGAAAGTGCTTACGGCTAAGTTTGATCGAACAGTCGTAAACGGCATGTATTACAACGCCGATACGTTCCGATGGGAGGGCAACGACAACGCTCTCAACGTCTTTGATCACGCGGCAGTCTCGACTCCTTCTACGACGTCCGCAGCGCAACCTTGGACGAGAGAAAAGGAGGTGGCTACGCCACGCCCTGCTCTCATCACCAACATCAGCGCGACAAAGGGCGTTCAAGTGGTCGGTGGCATGGTGTTTGACCCGCAAAATATGTGCTGGCTCAAGATTGGGCCACCTAGCAACGCCAAATCGGAGACGAGCGATACCATGGACGGCTTCAATGCACTGGATGACGACGAGGATGTTTTCAAGGATATTCCGGATCTCGAGGAAACTAACGCTGAGGAGCGCGAGGGTCGCGCGAGCGACATCAAGGACGATTGGTTGGTGGGCGAGGAGTTTGATGTCGGACCTGAATTCATCAGGCGACAACGCGAGGAAGAGGATCGCTGGCGCAGAAAGTGCGAAAAGTGGATTGCCAACGGCACCAGAGATCGCGACACGTGGAGATGGACGATTCGGGATCTCGTCTCCCAGTTCGACGACTTGCCCATGCGCGAGGCCTAAGCGCACAATTCACCCGGGTTTAACGACTCCGATGGCCTTTGACGACATGTTACCACCAGCAAATCGCGCCAGTGTGTCATCGCACTACAAAAGAGTACAGACGAGAGTGAAAAGGCACCACAGGGCCTCGGAAAAAAGGTGGCAATAGTCCGCCACTGTTGTTCTGGAGAAACAGAAAAAGAGGAACAGAAAAGGATCAAGACAGGAGCGGGCGACGGACCGGCTTGCATGGCTCTGGATGCCCAGGAGGGATTCCGGCGGGGAACCTGACTTTTTTCTCTCACGACGAAACGAAGCTTATGATGATTGATGACGCCTGAAGTTACCCTTCTCCGCCAGAGGCAAAGGTGGTTGGTCGCTTTTTGCTGGACGGCCTGCAAATTACTAGTAAATTACAGCTCCTGTACTTATTGTGTTGATAAAAAAGAAAAAAGGCAAAAAGGAAAAGAAAACGAAGATTTGCATTTCTCTAAATAAGTCTTGGACCCGTGAACCCACACTCGAAACGCCCTGCCCTGGTATCTACTTGGCCTGCTTCTTGCCGGCCTTTTTGTTACTCCTCGGATCCAAGCCCCTGCGGCGCATGGCGTTGCGCCTGCCCTTCTCCATGTACTCCTTGTCCTCGTCGTCGTCCCACCCGCCAAAGTCATCGCCGCCCTTGGCGGCCATTGCCGCTTCCTCCTCGTCGGTCGCAATGGGCGTCTTGTCGATGATGTTGGCGGCGGCACCACCCGCCTCGGCGTCGTCGCGCGACGAGGCCTTTGCGGGCGTAGGCCCAATCTTCTTGAACTTTGCGACGTAGAAGCCGTCGACGTTGTAGGTGTGCGGGTAGTATCGGCGGGTGAGCTTGAGGCTGGCGTCGAACCGCTTGCCCATGAAGCTGGTGAAGCCCTCCTTGCCAAAGGGGAGGCCCGTGTCGACAAGGCGGACGTTGGGCCGGCGTGAGAGGGCGTACTGGACGACCTGCTCATTCTCTTCGACCGTGACGGAGCACGTCGAGTAGACAATGTAGCCGCCCGTCTTGCTCGAGTGGTTGACCGAGTCGATGGCGGCCAGCAGCAGCTGCTTCTGCGTGTGTGGCAGCTGCATGAAGTCCATGTCCGTCTTGTTGGTCTTGACGCTCGGGTCCTTTGCGATGACGCCCGTGCCGGAGCAGGGCGCGTCGAGCAGGACGCGGTCGAAGCCGCCCATGGGCTTGGGGAACTCGCGGGCGTCGTAGTTTGACACAATGACGTTGCTGGCGCCCAGGCGGTGGATGTTGCCGATCAGACCCTTGGCACGGGCCCGGTTCGGATCGTTGGCCACAATGATGCCCGTGTTCTTCATGAGGGCCGCCATGTAAGTCGTCTTGCCGCCGGGCGCGGCGGCCATGTCCAGGACGCGCTCGTTCTCCTGCGGTTCCAGCGCCATGCACGGCAAGAAGGAAGAAGCCGCCTGCAGGATGTAGTGTCCAGCGAGGTACTCGGGCGTCGCACCCAGGGGCACGCTGCTTTCAAAGACTTGCAAGCCGACCTTGGACCACTTGCCGACGGGCTCAAGGGTGACGCCGCGGTTGATGAGGGCCTGGGCCAGGTCGCGACGATGCGTCCGCAGCGTGTTGGTGCGAATCACGACAGGCCGAGCCGTCTCGTTGGCCTCGAAAAAGGCAAAGGCCTCGCGAGGCGAAAAGAGGTTGTACAGCTTCTCAGCGAGATACTCGGAGTAGCCGTAGTATGAGCAGATATCCTTGATGAGCTGTGCCGTGTACTCTGACCGCGACCGCCCTTCTTCGGCAAGATTAGAAAAGTCGTCCAAGACCCTGATATTTTCTGTGATTCTCGTTCGCAGGAGCTGCATGTCTGGCGCCAACAGGGCGTTCGTCTTGTTCGACAGCTCGTCGTCCTCGTCCTCGACAATGTGCGGCCTCTCTCCGGCAATGTTGGTCTGCAACGCGCTCTCGGCCAATTCAGCCGCGTTCGCCGCCGCTTCTTCTGCCATTTGCATATCCAATTTTCTGGTCAGGCCGACAATGTTGGCGGCTGTGAGCTTCTCCTCGGCATCCGACTCATCTTCGTCCTCTGAGAAAACGTGCTTCCGGTCGCCGCCTTCTTGGTCCGAGTCGAAGACCGAATCTGAGCCAGAGTCTGAGCCGAGGAAGTCTGATCCCAGGGCCGGGGCGTCGTCGTCTGATAAGTCTGCGTTGTCCAGGTCGAATTCATCGCCGAGCTCCTCATCGGAAGAGTCCACCATCTCGGGCATCGTCACCTTGGCCTTGGATTTACCATTGGCCTTGGGCCTTGGAGTCTTGTCGACGGGTTTGCTGTTCTTTTTCGCCGGGGTGGGTTTCTTGGTCGCACCGTTCTTGGCTTCGGCTCCCTTTGCTGTTCTCCGCCTCTTCTTCTCTGGCGCTTCAACTGGTCGCTCGGCGGGAAGGCCAGCCTTCCTTTTCAAACGCGCAAAGTGCTCTTCGGACAGGGGCTCGGGCGGCCCCTGTTTCCTTGCCATGCGACGTCCTGCACCCATTTTTGATTCGAGTTGGGTTTCGTGAGGAGATGGGGCAAGGTGGCAGCAGAGAGATTTGGGTTGATCCTCTCTAGTGCCTTCACCTCCGGTCGACAAGTAGTTCTGCGCCCCGCCCGACTTTTTTTTCTTTCCAGCCGCTATCGCAGGGGTCCGATAACGTCGGGGAATCCTCGTATCAGCGCACCCCACTGCCCCTCCGTCAATCTGCCTTATGTAATCACTCCGCAGCTTGTCCCGGTGCTGTCATTGTCTCCAGCTTCAGTTTAGGAGGAGACGAGCAGTCGCGCAGCTTTCGCAACCTGCGCAGTCGAGACCGTCAATCTGCCGGCTAGCAACTTAAATTTCTCTAGACCTCGAAGCGGCTGGATTTCCAAAATAACCGCCATTTTCCCAAGTCGTTGCCAAAAGACCCCGGTCCGAATCGCGCATTCAACCCTCGAGTCGCAAAGTCGAGCTTCTGAACCACCAACTCGATCCACCATGGCCGAAGCGGCTTTTGCCAAGTCCTTTCTGTCGACGCTCGACGCGCGCCCCATTAAGCTGTCCGCCGATCATGTCGAGGATCCGAAATACTATCCGGCCAGGCCGCCCGTACGCCGGACTCCTCCCCCCACTTGGCTCCCGTGCTTTGAATCGTCTCTAACGGCACCGATGTCTTAGTATATCCTGCCGCGGATGCCCAAACCCATGAGCAAGCCTACCAAGCTCGCCCCTGGGCAAGAGCGCAGCGCGACGGTCGCGTTGAAGTCGCTGCGAAACCCGCCCCTCGACATCAAGCTCACGTCGCTGCCGCTGAGCACCTCGTTGCTCGACATCAAGACCAAGGTTTCCAGCCAAACGAGGATACCCGTCGACAAGTTAAAGATTCTTTACAACAAGCGGCCGGTCACTGATAGTAAGATTCTGAAGGATGTACTGGGCGAGTCGGACACATCAATCGAGTTCTCCGTCATGGTCGTGGGAGGGGCAGCAGCTATTCCACCCGAAGAGTCCCCTGCCTTGGCGTCGAGACCTCCGACGGGTGCCGCCGCCGCCGAGACGGATGCTTTCTGGTCCGATCTAAAGGGGTTCTTGTTGCAGAGACTCAACGACCAGGCAACAGCCGAGGAGCTCTCGAGTCTGTTTCGCGCCAGTTGGGAGTCCAGAAAGTCCAGTCCGTAAATAGCTACCAGCTGTAGGTCACCGTGAGACGGGAAACGGACAGGACAAATAAAGATACCACGCCCAACGAGCCAATTCGATTTTTACGGTGTGATATCATGGAAACTGGGAGGCTGTCGGGAATAGTCCATGAGTAACAACACGACATGATGGGCCCTGCTGGGGAATCACGTCCACCGTCTTTACATTGCCTGCTGTCATCGGTACCTCCCCATTGCTAAGCGCTCGAGTGAAGAGTTGAAAGGTAGCCTGCTGCAAAACCCTCACCAACAAACCAGTGTCTTGTCCGCGTTGCATGTCCGTCCTTTAAGCCGCGAGGCCCTTGCTGACGATCTTGAGGATCGTGTCGTACTCGATGTCATCTGGGTCGTTTGCCTGCAGCTCAGACGCGAGGCCGGTCAGGGATCGCTTCAGAGCCTCCTTGGAAGAAGCGTAGATCATCTTGGGCTGGGGAGGTTGCGCAACCATGTTAGTCTGGCACAAAGACATCATGACGCCATGTTGTTACGCACCTGAACACCGGCTTCATCAGGGGACCAAGCAATGAATGTGATTTTGTTTCTGCCAATTGGTCAGTCACCGAAGCAGGGGAAGATCACGAAGTTACATACCGCACGCCGTCGCCAGAAGCCAAGGAGTATTCAAAGTCGTAGACGGCGTATCGTGGACCCTTGCCTTCGGCGCCCTGCAAATAATCAGCTTACTTTGGCCCCGTTCAAGCCGGCGAAAGGGGTTGACGAACAGACTTGGACTTGCTGGTGGCGTTGACCAGCTTCTCGCGAAAGCTCTCCCAGTCCTTGTTGTCAGACGCATCCTCGACCACGATTTGCTTGTTATCGTCTGATAGCTTGTAAATGATGTACTTGTACTTCTTGGAGAGCTTCAGGTCGTTGAAGGCAGATATGCACTCCTGAGAAACGGTCGCGCTAATCCCATCGCAAGGTTAGCCAGCTAGTTCCTCGAGGTGCGTGAGTGGCAGCGCGCCATATTCAGAGAGCCGCCAGCCTCCGCCGTCCAGCGCCGGATAGCACGGGGGGCCGGCGAGAACGGTGACCCCTGACGCGGGTGACGAAGAGGCGGGTGCCGGTTGAGGCCCGAATGGAATAATCTTGCGACGAAGAGGTAAATACGAACCCGGATTGAGACTGAAGCTTCTCGTTAGCCGACGACCTCGACACGCGTTGAGTCGGCGGCGACCTACCATGATTGCCGTCTACGCAAGCGAGGCGTTAGCTTGGGGGGGCAGAGAGGGGCGACGGGGCTGGCCATCTTGTTAGCTATCCGTCGCGCAGGCGCGGGGTCGTTGAGACGCGGGGAGGACGGTTTCTTCCGGGGCAAACGTACGGATTCGAGGGCTGCCGGCCTATATGTCTTTGGTGCGGCGTTGGTGATTGCAGAGCAAGGAGAGAGGGGGATGATTGGGAGTTGGGGGAAAAAGTGCCGCTTTTGACTTGGCCGGAGGTGAGGTAAAAGGTATCCAGTGTGTTCGGACCATGGAGGGGAGCCCTGTGGAGAAAAAACAGCCCATCATCCATGGTGGGGTTGGTCGCCCAGCGAGCTCTCTCGACCCACGTGACCGGGCCGCTGCGCGCATCAACCATCATCGCAAAGCCACAGTGGACACGACGCCCGACGATGCGGCTCCTTGTCAGGCAGCAGGGTCTTTAGCTGAAACGGTGCCAGTGAGGAGAGGCCAGGGGCGTTGTGAGGCTTTTTGATACTTTCTTTTTGTTTTCATTGGTATTCTGCCAAAGTGTGTTGTACATCGTTCAGTGCTAACGTACAGAGATTCCAAGCCGCCTCAACATCTGTAAAAGAAGAAAAGGTATGGGGGAATAAAGACATGCCAAAGTGAGAAGATGGAGGGGAGAGTGCAAGGCTACTTGAAACATCCAGCATGACACCGAGTCCATTACCCGTCATTTTCAGTTTTTTGTACAATGCGTTCAGTCGGTTGGCGCCGGCACCTTACATCATGCCGCCCATGCCGCCCATGCCTCCCATACCGCCCATACCGCCCATGCCAGGGCCGGCAGGCTTGTCCTCGGGAGCCTCGACGATGGCGACCTCGGTGGTGCCCAGCAGGGAAGCGACACCAGAAGCGTCAATGAGACCAGTGCGGACGACCTTGAGGGGGTCAAGGATACCGGCCTGGATCATGTCGACGTACTCGGACTTGGCGCTGTCGAAGCCCTTGTTGAAGTCAGTGCCGTACTCATCGGTGAGCTTGCCAACAACGACGGAGCCCTCCAGGCCGGCGTTCTCAATGATAGTGCGAGCGGGGCGGGTGATGGCGTTCTTGACAATGGTGATGCCGAGCTGCTGGTCAAAGTTGGCAGCCTTGACGTCCTTGAGGGCCTGGCTGGAGGCCTTGAGCAGGGCAGTACCACCGCCAGGCAGGATACCCTCCTCAACAGCGGCACGGGTAGCGTTAAGAGCATCGACGAATCGGTCCTTCTTCTCGCCGACCTCAACCTCGGAGGAGCCACCGACCTTGATGACGGCAACACCGCCAGACAGCTTGGCCAGACGCTCCTGAAGCTTCTCCTTCTCGTACTCGGAGGTGGTGGGATCGGCCATGACGCCGCGGATCTGCTCACATCGCTGAGCAATGGAGTCCTTGGAGCCCTCGCCGTTGAGGATGATAGTGTCCTCCTTGGTGATGGTGATGGAACCAGTGGAGCCGAGCATGTCGGGGGTAGCCTTGTCGAGCTTGATGTCGAGCTCGTCAGTGAAGACAGTGCCCTTGGTCAGGACAGCAATGTCTCCCAGAATGGACTTGCGGTTGTCACCGAAGCCGGGGGCCTTGACGGCAGCAACCTGGAGCTGGCCACGGAGTTTGTTCAGGATGCAGACAGCAAGAGCCTCGCCATCAATGTCCTCGGCGATGATGACGAGAGGGCGGCGCTGCTGGGTGGAGACTTCGAGGGCGGGGATGATGTCCTGAACAGCCGAAATCTTCTTCTCAGAGAGGAGGATCAGGGGGTTCTCGAACTCGACCTTTTGGGCCTTGGTGTCGGTGATGAAGTAAGGGGAGACGTAGCCGCGGTCGAAGCGCATACCCTCGGTAATGTCGAGCTCGTCCTGCATGGTCTTGCCCTCCTTGACGGTAATGACGCCCTCCTTGCCGACCTTCTCCATGGCGTTGGCAATCATCTTGCCGACATGGTGGTCACCGTTGGCGCTGATGGTAGCGACCTGGGCGATCTCGGCGCTGGTGGTGATGTCGCGCTTGTTCTTTTGCAGGAAGTCGACGACGGCATCGACGGCAGCCTGGATACCGCGACGCAGATCCATGGGGTTGCAGCCGGCGGCGACGTTCTTGACGGTCTCGGAGAAGATGGCACGGCCCAGGACGGTGGCGGTGGTGGTGCCATCACCGGCGACCTCGTTGGTCTTGGAGGCAACGTCTTGTAATAACCGGGCTCCGAGGTTCTCGAACTTGTCCTTGAGGGTGACGGCCTTGGCAACAGTAACACCGTCTATGATGGCGACGCAGGTTAGAAGCCGGGTTTTCGTCCATCACCGAGGCAGAAACTTACCCTTGGTGATCTTGGGAGAGCCGAAGCTGGACTCAATCAAGACATTGCGGCCCTTGGGACCGAGGGTTGTGGCAACGGCCTTGGCGAGGGTGTCCACGCCAGCCAGGAGAGCGGCACGGCCCTCGACGCCGAACTTGAGCTCCTGTGATGAGGCGTCAGTGAGCGTTAGCTTTGAGGCGTCACGCCACGCTTCTTACCTTGTGAGCGAATCGCAGCTGCTGGCCAAGACCGGCACCAGCACGATATCTGGTCGCGGCCGAGGACAGAGCCGAAGCTCGAGCTCGGGAGCTCAATGCGCGCTGCATTTTGTGTGTGGAAGAGATGGATTGACAATGCGTGCTTCGAAAAAAGACAACGCCTGGACGAGGCAGAATGCAGGCGAGGGAGGAGAAGGGCGGGAGGGGGGCAAGAGATGACGAGGAGAAATCAAGAAGGCAAAAGCAGGTCACTGAAAGAAGCTCTCGCCAAGGCTCCCCAAAAAAATTGTCACGGCTCAGGCCGGCGAAAATATGCCGCCTGGGGCCGGGGGACACAAATTCCCCGATTGGGTTTAGCGCTCCCCACTGCACCCTTCTACTCTCTTCCAACGGCATCTGCTCCTTTTGCTTGACATTTTCGAGCTTCATCCAACTCCTTCCACGATCAAGATTCACGATATCACCTCGATCCTCGTGGGGCTTGATACCTGACATTATCTCAATTACTAGGCTACCTGGAAAAACTAGAGAGCATGCTCCTCCTTCGCGATCATCAACAGCCTTCCCCGTGTATACACCGAAAGGAAAGCAATCTGCAAAGCCCTGTGAAGCTCAACTGCCGCAAAGACACAGCAACGGCTGCAACCCCAAATGCGTGCCAAGACATTGATGCTTGTTTCGCTCCCGTGCCATTTTCCATTCTCAATTCCCCTTCGCACGTTGCGCGACTGACGACGTTCGCACAAGCCCCAGTTCGGTAAATCCATCGCAAGCTGCTCTGCTCAGACTGATGTGGGAACCACGTCCTCTGCGCGTAAAGGAGCTACTCTCAAGTCAGCCTCTGAGATGTTGCTGGACAGAGCTGGGAAGTCTCGGCCATGCAAGTCGGTCCCCTCCCTTGTCCTGTCACCATCACACAATCTCACTGCAGTGATACCAAGTGGTAGTGAACGCAGGTCTGAGATCCCGTTCCAAAGTCCAAGAGCACGTCGGCTTTTGAGCACGCTCGAGCAGTACGTTTGCAAAGTGTTCCATTGTCCAGTGAATTCGTTTCCCTTTCCGTCACCTTGATGGCGCATAGTTCTGTTGACACACAGCAAAACGAGATGAGTGTTGAACGTAGGCGCGTTGGTATCGACGAGAGCGTTCAACTTGACTCTCGTGTCACCATGGAAAACAAGACCATATCACTTACGCGCGGGCTTGAACCCGCTGCGCAAGAGGGTCTTGAACTTTCCAAAACCACTGTTGCTGAGCTTTGATTCGTCCTGAACCTCGTCATCCTCGTCATCATGCTGCTCGTTGGATTGCGCTGGCTGCACGCTCTGCTCCAAGGATATATCGTTCTGCTGCTGTTGCTGTTGTCCATCTTGCTGTTGCTGCTCCCCTGCCTGCTGACCTGCCTGCTGCCCCTGTGCGGCTTTTCTCTGAAAGTATGGGGTCCCGTCACCGAGATAGCCACAGTTGAGGCACACAAGCTGATTCAGAAGCTCGTTACGGTGGGTCTCAAGATGGTCGTGCTGGTCGTTGAAGAAGTTTTGCACATTGATGAGGGACTCTTGCTGGGCCACCATGACATGACCGAGGGCATCCTGCGCGGCTTGGTTGACGGAGTCGTGCACAACCTGGTTCAAAGACTGAGGCAAGTTCACAACAAGCTGAGACAAGTAGCCGATGAGATTGCAAGTCGTTGCGAGGTTGTCATTGGCCGACTGATCCATGCGAGTGTGAGCTTCGACCAAGTTGGTCAAGGCTCGAACGTGAGAGCTGGCCATTTCCGAGTGCTGTTGAATGTCACGATACTGGAGATCGATCTGTCGGCTCAGGATGTCGTTTTGCTCGTTGAGGTCAGAGTTCTCTCTCCCGACAGACTCGATGACGTTCTTCAAATCGGTGACAATGAGGCGGAGAGGCCCGAGAGCTTCGGCGACTTGCTTCTCAACGACATCCTCGATCGCTTCCTTGATTTCGGAAATATCAGACCGCGCAGAGACGCTGTCGGTCTTGAGACCCGGAACGCTGGCGCTGGCCGAGCGAGCAAAGATGCGAGCGACGGGGGGGTTCTGTCTGAGCGACGGCTGGTTGGCGGGATGAGCTGGCTCCTTGAGCTGCTGCATGGTCCGCTGGAAACCCGGAGTCCAAATAGTCTGTCGGCTCTTGGCGGTGTTCTCAGCCGTCTCAGTAGGCGCGGCCGTCTCGCTTGAGACGCCTGGTCGGGCATTTGCCGACACAGATCGCTGCTTGGACTCGACACCTCTCTCGAGAGAAGAGCCAGCCTGCGCAGGACCACCTCCCTGGAAGCCGTATCGAGCAGTGCTGTCGTCCTGGCAGGACGAGCTTCGCTGAGGCGACTCGCGTTTGACGAAGTGGGCGGCGGTGAGAAGGCACTGGTCTCCCTGCGCGCCGGCACCCTCGTCGCCCTGAGCGGACGGAGCGGGCATATCGGCAGACATTGCGAACGTTGGCAAATCTTCTCCTTCAAGAACGACTTCGAGATGAAGAAGAGTTTCTCAACTTACAGCGTACCAGGTGCGGAGTTCAAGGTGAAGAAGGGTGGGCGAAAGCGCGTCGGCAGCGGGAAGCAGAGGAGATTTTGCACATGGAGAAATCTCTGCCACTGCACAACAATGAGCGGTGGGAGGTAGCCGGGGCTATCAGATAGTCGGTTGCCTAGGACACAGGAGCAAGATTGCAGAGGCAGTTCGTTGGGCAGAGGGCAGCTCTCCAAAGGGTTATTGTGCTGAGGAGCTGCTGAACAGAACATCAGACCGCACTGTCGCCCCAGTGACAACAGCCTGTTCACTGCCCTGCAGTACCACACGACTTCCAGAACACTGTTCTTGGTTAAATGCCTGTGGCTTTGTGCACAGCTATCGAACGGGCCGTGAATTTGCTTGCGTCGACAGACTCGGCTGGTATTGCATCAATGACATCTTTCACCTTCCCAGGTCAGTTTGATTCAACGCTTAGTGATGGCAAATGAATACGCTCAGCTGTATATTATCGAAATGATGGATGCTATTGTTGTAAAGAAATCAGAACCTCACTTTGCTCGAGGTCGATTTACGTATGCTGGCAAGCCTCCACTTGTACTCCAAAATGTTAGCATAGAGCATGTCACATCCTTCAGTCAAGGTCTTTTACTCCCATGGTTCAATGTTTAAGAAATCGAGCTTGGGTATTTGCGAGAAAGTCAGGTATCTCAATAATAACGCCAAAGGCCCCCAAAGAATTTATATCTCACCGTCCACCCGTCTGTGAGTGCACGCATTCCATGATTCCATAGCCTCATCAGTCCAGAACAGAGCACGTCTAAAGTCCCAAGGCTCAGATGCCGCCATTGTGGTCCTCAGATTTCATCGGTGTCCTCGGAGACGGGCGGGTCTATGAGAAATAAAGAGTCGTTAAAGGCTGTATATGACGCGCGGGCAACACGGGGAATCTTACCAGTGAGCTCAGAGTCGGAGGCTTCGCCCTTGACTTCCTTCTTCACCGCCTTCTTGGGCTTCTTCTTGGCCTCGGGCTCGGAATCGTCCTCGCCGTCGACAAACTCCTTGGACTTCTTGGCCTTGGCCGGGGTTGCGCGGCGCGGCGCCTTGCGCTTGACGGGAGTGGACTGGGGAGTCGGCGTGTTGTCCCCGTCGGCGGCAGCTTCGCCCACAGCCTTCTTGACGGGGCTGCTGCCTACGCCGTTGGCCTTGAGCATCCGTTCATAGCGCTTTTGCCTGTTGCTCTCGTTAGTCAGAGCTGCGCAGGGACAATGGGTGCAAGGGGAGGGCACGTAGACTCACGCAGCTGCCTTGGACACGATGCCAAGCTGCTCGGCGACGGCGGCGAAGTCAGGCTGGGGTTTGCACGTCAGTGGATGTGTATGAATTATCGCGATTTGCCGGGCTCACCTTGCCGTTGGAAGTGTTGCGGATGCAAGCTACCAAGAACTTGACCTGATCAGCGGCGTCTTGCTTGGACATTTTGACAGGCAACTTCTTGGATATAGCATCAGCATAAGCTCACAGTCGAGGTGTTTGTTGGGCGAGGGGGATAATCAGAGGCGGTGATGGGAGGTGGTGCTTGTGCCTCCGACATGACTGCGTGCTTGCAAACGATGCACATGCGCCGTTGCGAAACACGCCGACAGGCAGCCCCATCTCTTCACTCTGCGGGTCACGCTGAAAGATGAAAGTGATAAATGAACATACCGTTGAGATTCGATGTTGGATATGGGAGGGAGAAGGCGGCACGTCGAGCTGAGGGCGGCTGGCGAGAGGTAAAGATTGAACTCAGATTGTGTAGGGGAGAAAAGGGCACAGGCGATTTAGGGCTAGGAGAGGCGTTTTATACCCGAGTGAATGGAACAAGTAGTGGGAGTGATTGCCAGGCGATGCAGCGTCCCCTGCATAGCTGAGAGCGCTGGGCTTGTCGTGGATGCGTCTGTTCAGTTCACTCCAGCGCCAGGACGGTATGCCGAGTCGGGGCAATGCAGCACACGTAGATTCCTAAGAACACATAAACATTAGGTGTAGCGTAATGGCAATGTTCAGGATGTGGCCATCTCTATATACCATAAATGCCAACGCAGTAAGAAAATACCATCTGCATTGGATCCGGCAGTGTCTTGATAATGTCGGCTGTAAGACCTCGACGCTATGGGTAATTTATTCTGCTCGACCGAATATGCATTCAGAATCATCTATACGTAGACCGACTTATCATGGCTCTTCTCATTCAAGCAAAGGACCAGTCGGCTGCATGTAGGATAATAAAATCAATGATTGACTGCGGCAGCAGTCCTCAACTGTTATCCTGAGTACGCGTAAGATGAATAGGTTGGATAAAAGCCAGGGAGACTTGGCGAGGACTTATCATAATATTACCGTGAATGACACGACTTTCCACTAGGATGGGTCCCTAAGCTTTACATCTAGGTTTCAAAGCGTCTTTTGTACGCCCTGTGTGACGCGTTTGCTTCAACCTCCTCTCACTGAACAGCGATGATGCGCCATGCCTGTCCCCCTTTCGCAACGCTACATGCGGGACGCGTATGCCCGCCTACTCTATATAACTGCTAAAGAACGACTTTCAAAGTCTACGTTGCAAGTCAAACAAGGTAACCAAACTACATCAACATGCAATACCGCTGGTGGAGCAGTGACTGCCGTCTCGTCTCGCCACGCTGTTGGCATCCAGAGAACTGCGAGTAGGCTCAACTTCGTTCGCGCTTTGAAGGATATTGCAGTTTCATCAGTTAATTCTGTCCATGGTCTCGTAATGACTCAAGATGTCCGTCACAGTTGAGCGATGATTCCAGTGGGCAACGATTTTGATTCTTGCAAAGGATTGGGCGTCCCAAGTTGTTTGAAAATCACCTTTTCCGGAGATGCTATCCGTGGGTTTGGTAATCCCATCTTGCTTCTCTCCTTTCAGGAACAAGTCATGCCACCCGGTCGCATCAATCCATGGCTCCTTTTATCCGGACTCCAAAACGCCCATGTTCGTCTCTCATCCAGACCACCAAACCCATCCATGCTCAAGCCTCCTCCGAGCTGGTCACCTCCTGCTCATCGCTGTCGACATCGTCCTCCTCCTCGCTCTTGATCCTCGCAACGCCGCGCTTCGCAGCGGGCTGGCGCGTCGCGCGGCTCTTGGTCACGCGGCCATGCGCCACGCGCTCTTCCTTGACGACGGGCTTGTCGGCCGCGGCAGCGGGCGCCTTGGAGGTCTTCTCTCCCCACTTGTGGCGGTTGGACATTTGACGGTACCGCTCCTTTGCGCACTTGGCGTCCTTGAGGCCGAGCGCCTCGGCGATGCGGTCCCAGTCGGCGACGGGCTTGGTGATGAGGTTGTCGAAGAGGACTTTGATGAAGCGCTGCTCGGACTCGGTGTAGGCGAGAGGAGCCTCGCCCTCGCGGTTGGCCTTCTTCTTGCGAGGCATGCTGGCGGAGTGTAGCTAGATGATTGCAAGGTCAATGACTGCGGGCTAAAATAAATGGTGAATGTCACATTGCGATCAACTTGAAATTTGGCACAAAAGAGAATGCAATACTTACCAAGGAAGCAAATGTGGGACTCGAGATGTGATGCGTGTGACAGGTAGGCACGAGTTGGCGTTGAGCAAAAAACGTGGTGCAGAGGAGGCGTGCAAGATGCAGTTGCAATGGCAGAGAAGGCAAACGCGTGTAATGTTTGAAGACCAAGAGAGACTGCTGACTGATGCGGTTCCGCGGCAAAACACATTCGCGAGGGCGAGTTCAGAACCGTAGTGCTTTCTATTCATCACGCTTATACCAGTATCTCAATTTCAAATTCGTCCAATAAGCCACGGCACATGAGGGCACCATCATCCACACGAAGCGCCATACGGCAGACTTTCCTTGGTGTTATTTAACCTTGATCGAAGGTCTTCGTTTATTTCGTACAAAATTCGTAACTGTTCACATTTCTTGCTTGACTGCCGACGTCATGGAAACATGCGACGACGCCTCACAGGCGCCCACCAGTAAACTTGGAAATCTCTCCGGCGCGTGTTTCCGCGCCGGTAGGCCAACCCCGGCGAACGACAGTTACTTCGTAATTGTTCACATTCTTGCTTGACTGTCGTCGTGGAACCCTCTGCTGCCTCTATCTCTTCTGCTGCCTCTATCTCTTCTGCTGCCTCTATCTCTTCTGCTGCCTCTATCTCTTCTGCTTGCTAATAGCCTTATATTAGTAAATAGCGGTACTTCGTAGTGCTAAGCTATATTAACCTATATTCCGTGGATAAATTTAAGCGGCTCCAAAGAAAGCTTGAAGCTTAAGCTTGCCGAAAAGGAGCTCGAAGTGAGCTCGAAGCGAGAGGAGTAGCACGTCGCAGTATCGCGCCTATGGTGGTTCGCAGCATCGTGAAAGACATCGTTAAATGAGCGCTGATGTGCGGTGATAGGCGGACGCTGAGATGCGTTGGATAGAGGATGGGTGGACGCGGATGAAGAGCAAAAGTTGCAACTTGCAAGATACTAACGAGTGGAGGTTGCGAGCGAGGGACGAATAATATCTGCTGGCGGGTGGTGATGAGTGAGGGGGAAGAAACAGAGTGCGGTAAAAGGGCCATGGACGCGGTTTAAATTGGTGAGGGAGCTACCATCTCGCGCTTGCACTCTGGCACACGTTTGCACATGCCTGCCTCGCTTAAACTAAAGCCACTCTTGCGCAAAAGATTCGTGAATTTCCATCCATCAGGCCGCTTTCCACGCACTCATCCGAACCCAGCAGCCAAAACGCCCCAATCCCGTCGTGAAACGACGTCCAGCTCGCTAGCCAAGCCCCCCAAAACTCACGAGCCATCAGCAAGCAAGCGCGGTCGAACCGGACACGTCATGATACGGCCAGCCTTAAAAGGGGTCGTCCTCGCCCAGGACGGCCCTCATGTTCTCCTCAAACTGAGAGGGCGGCATGTACTCGTCCTTGACCGTGGCGTCGTCGTCGTCGTAGTAGTTTCCCTCGGCCTTGGCCTCGGCCTCGGGGCACTCATCGTCGTCGACGGCCTCCTCCTTCTTGACCTTGCCGCGGCCACGGCCACCGCCCTTGCCCTTGGCCCCGGCGCGGCCCGTGTTCTTGGCCACCTTGGTGGGCGTCGCGCCGGGCGCCGCGTCGCGCTTCTTGCCCGAGGCGCGGGCCGACGAGGTGGGAGTTTCGGCGCTGGCGTTGATGCCCAGCTTGCGCTTCACCTGGCCGAAGCGAACCTGCGCCAAGGCATCATGTATAAGTCGAGGGTTCTGGAGAGAGGGGGCACCCGAGTCTGAAGTGTGTTGGGATGGACAAACCTTGGCGACTTCTGCGTTCTTGAATCCCTGCTCCGAGGCAACGGCCTCCCAGTCAATGTCGGCCTTGTTCTTCATGTGCTTGACAATGGCGTAGAAGAACATGGCCTCGTGGGCCGTGGGCTCCTTCTTGGGAGTGGATGCGGCCGCGTCAGACATAGCTGCGAGTTTCTTTAATGGAAAGCTGAGATGAGGCCAGTGTTAGAATTCTCTCATCGCACTTTGTATGTTTGTCAGGGAACTGAGGAAAAAAGAGAGCAGCAC
Source organism: Hirsutella minnesotensis 3608 (assembly GCA_000956045.1). Classification (NCBI taxonomy): domain Eukaryota; kingdom Fungi; phylum Ascomycota; class Sordariomycetes; order Hypocreales; family Ophiocordycipitaceae; genus Hirsutella; species Hirsutella minnesotensis. The sequence continues at coordinate 786,057 of KQ030498.1, forward strand.
GACTTGCCTTATCAGTTTGCCACTTGCTCGGCCTTTGAAAACGACGAGTGATGTACCGTGGCGGCTTCGCGGTCGGATGTCTCCACGTTTGCGCGCGAAGTTGCGTCGAAACGGGCGCCTCGTTTGTAGAGTTTTGGTAGGGATTCAGATGAATGGCCAGGGTTTGGTGGGCAGAGATGGAAGTTCATGGAATGGTTTGGTGTGCAATGAGATTGATAACCCGGCTCTCGCAGGTGTTCTTGCAGGGGGCTGGGCGCCGGAGAGAGGCAGCTTAGGTGATTTTGGGCTGCCGGGCAGAGATGGCAGAGGGAGAAATGTTGGGAGCAGCTGTTCTCGCATCTCGTTGAGCTGTTCAGCGGCCAGTGAGCGTCTCTCAGGGCTGCATTGTCGACCAGGAAACATACAGCACTTCATCTCGCTTCAAGTCCAGCCCCCGTCACGTGTGCAAATAGAGGAAGCAAACATGTCATGAAGTGACTGGGCACTCAGTTGTGGCAAGTTTAGTGGCCAAGTCACTCGAGCTTTGTTGCTGCCCAATAGCTATCAAGGAAACGTCGAAACCGCATCTGGGGTGAGTCGATTATTGTACAGTGAATCGCAGTAAAAACCACACTCCATAGAACTCCTGTCGAACATCGCAGGGATCCCGTGAACTGCCCTAACTTTCTGAGGCAAGTCCAGCTGCGATTTTTGAATCTCTTGTCATTAGGTCATGATGGAAGGAAACAAAACAAATGTCCAAGCCGCGCCCTTTATACACGGTCGCCCATAGCCAGCCAGGGCTGCAGGTAAATACCGAGCGGACATTAGAAGAGTGGATAGTCTGTGAAGCGATCACCCCAGGCTGGTGTGTAGTCTTGCATTGAAGGTGCGGTGTTTGCATTGCTGAGATTATGGTCTTGATCTGCAACCGATCCAACGTCGTAAAATTCTGCATCATAGCCAGTATCGAAGATTGGGAGCTCGGGAGAGAGATCAGGTTGGTGTTGCAGGTCGGGACTTCCATCACTGCTCGACGCGTGTACACTTGCAGGGTGATAGTAGCCCTCGATAGCGGCGGCCGAAGGAGCAGTCATGACATGTGACATGTCGTCGCTGCAAGGGGTAAGGAAACGAGTGCTCAAGTCTTCTTGAACATCGCAGAGGTAGGGTGAGGTGACGGAAGCAGGCGAAAACTGCATCATCGTCAGTCATCAAGGAATGCACAAAAGGACGCATCCCATTCGCATACCTGAGCACAAGAGGTCAGGTTTGTGCCCCTTTCAGATTTGACGACGGCCTTCTTGGACAGCGACTCTTTCTTGACTTTAGTCACGCGAGCCTTGTCTCCGGCACGAGACCGTTTGGGGGGTTCATGGCCGTCGACAGTAGATCGGAAGCGAGAGAATCGCATCCTGGCGGCGTGGCCGTTGGAGATGGGTTGCAAAAGGGCCGGATCACGGGCGACTTGGTCCCAATCGATCTACAGTGAGTTAGATGTCTGGCTTGTCGAGGTATGTCTGTTGGAGCAACCATTTACTCACATCCTTGAGGTTCTTTTGCTTGAGTATGGCATAAAGAAACCGAGCCGTGGCGTTCTCGCTGTTGGGAATCATGATGACGGAGAAGCTCGTTGATGGATTCAAGTCGTGAGCTTCAGTCCGGGATAAAGTAGCGGATAGGTGTTGCCAGTCCGTCAAAGAGTGTATCGGTAAGAGAAGGAGGAAGAAATTGAAATAAGAGCTCGTCGACGGTCGCTTCAAATAGTGGTGATGGCCCAAGTCTCCGATACTAGCTTGGCAGCCTGGCTAGTATGTCACGGGGAGAATAATTAACGCGAAAGGCAATCGTGGTGAGTCAACGTGAAGGCCCGTCGTGTTCCAGTTGGACAGGAGCGGCAAGGCGATGGGGGGGCCGGCATGAATGGGGAGATGGGGTGCAACGGTGCACGAAAGGGGCCGAGACAAGCCCGTCGAGGCGGATGGGACGATGACGAAGTCGCAAAAGGTTCGATTCGCTGGAAAAGAGGACTTTTCCTTTCCGATGATGGCGGCGTAACGCAATGGATAAGTATGGAAAAAATGTAGGTGAGAAAAGGCAGCAGCTTCACGGAGGACTCGGCGGTGATGTTCGGCGTCGTATATAATAGGCAAGGTAACGGCAGATTTTGACAGCTTTGCAAGATGGGAATGTGAAGAAAAAAGGCCGAGAAGGCAGAGGATAGCAGGGCAGCCAGTAGGAAGAAGGCGGAAGACGGAACGAGGTCGACTCATCAGAGAAGAGGGGGGGACGAGCCCTCTTTAAAATACTTGCCATGATTTGTGCAGAAGACGGCATCCTCCTAGGCGGCCTCAGGTACGAAAAAGGACGACCGGGGGCCTGGACAGGCCAGCACTCGAGGTGCGGCAGGAAGCCTTGTGGTGATGCAGGGATGCAGGAACCAACAGGCAGGCATCCGGGCTCACACCCACTGGCAGCAGCCAGTATGGCCATGATGGCACGCCGACGGGCTCTGCGATGCTGCTCGAATCGGCAGCCGTGGTGGCAGTGGCGATGATTTAGCGCGTCTGGGGGTACGCCCCTCCCAAAGGCAGCCCCGCTATAAAAGCCATGGTTGCCTGGCAGCAGGGCCGGATGGCGTAAAGTGGTGGTGCCCAGGCGGTCGTTTGGGGGGAGGGGTGTTCGCCCAGCGCGTAAAGTGGCTGCAGCTGCGCGGGCCCCGCCGCCCGCTAAAAAAGAATTTAGGGCGGTGTTCCGGGGCTGTCGAGGTGTCAACCCGGTAACAACTGTGGACAATCCGCCCAGGCGAACCGAGATGACGAGCTTGCACGAATGCAACTGATTCCGCCACTTTTTGCGTCCTTGTTGCATTCGGCGTCTTCAATTGATAATGGGATGCGAGAATGCAGAGCCACATGGCACTGTAGTCACATCGCGGCACAACTCTCACGCACTGCAGAACTTGAGAAGCAGGATTTCGACAGCTTCACCCTGATGCAAGATCGTCCAGCTCTTTCGGCTCTCGCACCTCTTTCAAGGCCCCCTCCCATTTTAGCAAGGGCGCTGGAATGCAACTCCGCGTCGCACACCATCGCACGTTGCAACATGCAATTAAAGATGCATGCGCAGGCATTACGTCCTCTCTTCCGCAAGCCCGTAGCTTGCGCCCAAGGAAGCGGTAGCGGAAAGTCCAGCGCAAAAGGCAGACACAACCCAACGCAACAGGGATCTGGAGAAAAAAAGTCTGAAACCCCTGTGTGACTCACGGTACTTCGTATACCGGGGATGGACTCACGGCGGAGCGGCAGAAGAAGAGGGAGGGGGGCCGCGGCATACACACCCACCCTCTCGCGATTTATAGAGAAAGTCGCGATGCGGCACAGCCATTGTTTGCTCTCCGCAGACTCCCCGGTAAATGTTGACTCCACGGTCCTCGGGGTCCGGGCGCGGCAGCATGCCTCTTTTTCCCTCCCCCGGACGCCATCTCGTAATGATGGAATGGCGCGGCTTCGACAGGCCACATCCGAACCCGCCAGGGCTGGCATACCTCGCATGTGTCCGAGCCTGCGACCATGCTCTCTCACGATGCGGGGCATGGACTCGTCAATCTTGTCAGGGAGCCACTGCTCGACGCGAGCGACGGCAGACGAGCACGCTCCTTGCCGAGGCCGCATTCGTACTCCACCACTCCTTCATTCGCCCAGTCAGTCCCGCAGGGAGCTCGATGAGACGACTCTGGGAAAAGTTTGAGAGGACGAGACGGCCCAAGGGGGGTGGGAATGAGCACATTCGAGCCATCAGCTCCGCCAGCGGTCCCTTTTTTTCTTCTTTTCCCGGCGAAAATTGGGACATTATTTGAAAGAGGGGCCCGAGGTTGCAACCACGGCGACGATCCACGGCCATCGTCGAGCTGCCAACCGGAGCTGTTCAAATGACAACGAACGCTCTTTGGCTGCGGAAAATTCGCCCAGGTACCCAAAAGTGCCTTCGGGCACTTATTTGAGGCATCCCGGGTCGCCCATGGTGAGGCGGAGCGATGACTGCGAGGCTTTGTAGCCGAGGGGCTGACGAGAGGTGGTCTGGGAGACGCGACGGGCGCGCACTGGCGGGGCGCCAGGCTGTCACGAACTCACGTGTTCATTTGAGATTTGCTACGTATCGTGGTCGTGGCCCGTGCCTCGGTGAGTCAAGCCAATTACAAGTCGGTGCTAGAGCTCGGACCCATAAAACTAGTCTCTCCTTCCTTCCGGGAGGAAAAAAAAAGCGATGGGTGGGTCGAGGACGACTCAGATGTGGATACTCGTACAATAGGCCTCGATGCTCCCACATCTCACGCGCCACACTTTCTGCCTACTTTATGACGCCAAGGGACGGCAGTGCACAAGTCGCAAGCCTGCACTTTTCTGAATGCAGCTGGGATGTATGCATGCGAAAGGCCTTGCCTTTTTGACCTCTTGCAAATGATCCCTTTTCGCCTTTGCCCTCGACTGGTATCGTCGATGTTGCCTACAGGAGTCCAGCTGGCCGAAGAGAGCCTCACGGGGATGAATGCCACCGTGAACTCGACCACAGGCCCCGGCGGGTAAACGCTGTCCGAGCTTCAACATATTTGCAGGCGTCCTTTTGAGCCAGTCGCTTCTCACTGATGGGCCGTCAATTACATCAATCAAAGTTCCTGCATCGGGCAAGATGCGGACGTCATACCGAGAATGATCTTGCTTGTCCCAATTAACGCTGATTTACCCATGCTTCCGCCTTTGATGAAGGATCAGTTGTCGTGTTGCCGACTTACCTATATTCATTCACAGACCTCCAAGTCGGCCGACTCCACTCACTCTATCCCCTAGGCTTGTCATCACTGCAACGACATGGCCGGGGCCGATCTGCGAGTCACTTATGACAGCGACAGGCCGCCAAGAGCTACATCGTCATTCTCTCTAGGCTCGAGATGATTCTTGGACCTTGGGACTGCATGTCCATCCTGGCCACGAGCTTCCATGCATTCATTACGCCTCTGAAGTTGATGGATCGCGACAGGAATGGAAACTATCGGATCTAGTTGTCCATTGCATGCAGACGTATTGTCTCGGCAGACGCAAGGCTGACGGTACTGACCGTTGCGTCGTACTCTTAGCTGGCAGTAGCCATGTCACTCTGTCATATTTCAAGAGAAAATTTGAAGTCGTCTACAGGGGCATCGCCCAGCCTCTCCCGATTTTGTCCCCCCTGGGGAGCGGTCAGAGGCCTGTCCGGCAATCAGCCACATTGACCTGGGCCCCGGTCGAGAACCGAGTGCAGATTGCGTGTCTGTCGCTCTTGAAGCCCGTTGTTTCGAGCATAGTCACTCAGCGAGAAGGCTGTCTGCGGCATCAACAGGTTTGGCAACTCCTCTATCCGCAAGTTTGCGTGGTCGTCTGGCTGGCTCTGGCACAAATCGAACCTACGATGTAGGTTGTCCTGCTAAGATCACAAGGGCGCACTATGAATCTATGCATATGACATGGCCAGATCTAGGCGCCGTGTCTTGATGCCAGTCTGCTTTTGAAGGTGCAAAGCACGCTCAATCTTGCACAGGCTGCACTCATGGTCTGTAGAGCAGTCACCCCTGCAGATCGAGCGCCTCTCGCCTCAGGGCTGTCTCCTGAATTATATTATCCCAGCATTAGACGAAATACGTCCTTTGAGCATGAGGCTAGCTCGCTTCTCCACGATGAATCTCATACAGCGCATCTTGTACCCCGGAGATGTCTCGAGCTTCCTATATTTCCCGATGCCTCTGCTTGGCGGTCCTCTCATATCGATGATTGGCGCGACATGACCGCGTTCTCATTTAGGCAAGGGGGGCGGTCGTTCTAATTCGATACTTCATCAGCAGCAAAATATCAAAACCCTTGCCGGCTTCGGAGGCCTCTTGGAGTCCTTGTCATTTCAGGGTGTACATGAGCCACATCTCACGAGAGGTGCAGAGGACAGAAATGGTATGAGATGAGACTTCACTGCAAGAAGCGAGCGGCGACAAAGAGCTCTTGCGCCGTCTTTGCCACGAGTGGCCGGATTCAGCGGCATGAAGGGCAACCGGGAAGAACGGCAATGAGACGTGGTAATTTGCTGCTTCGAGCCCGCCGTCGGACAACCCCAGGCTCCAATGACGCACTCGTACCATTCGCAATGAGTCTTTCTGCAATTCTGGTCGATCCAGAGCGAAGAAAGGATTACTACTGGGCGGTCCATCTACATGTACAGTCTCATTTCCTGTGAAGTCATGAGATAAAGCAGAAGATGCGACGGACTTGAAAATGCGCTCTCGTCACACAATGATACACCCGGGTCGTTCGCTGGTGGACACTGCTCAGTGCTCAATGCTCATCACTGATCAGTGATCAGTGTCAAATAGATTTATTAGTGGAGCTGGCGGTGAACCGATTGTGAGAACGGCTTGGATGAACTCAAGCCTCAACAAACAGCACGGGCTCTCTGCATACACACACGAGATTGACCATGAGATGATGTCGTATGTGCTGCGTAGGTATGTAGCCTCGCAACGCCTCTGCACGATTGAGTATGCATGCTCGCGGGCTCGGCGATTTCAGCACGGTTACAATCAAAGTGTGTATGATGCAACTTTGGAATCCTGGCTGCCATGTTGGCGCCCAACAGAATCCGGCACGTCAAAGCCGCCAGTATCGCCAAGACCCGTCACGCACTGCCGCCCTGGTCGGCCTCGAGTCGCAAGGGCACGCCCGGCGCTTCGGGGGGTGCGGCAGGGGACGAGAGCCGCGTGAGGTAAGCAGTGAGGTTCCCACGTTGGTCCGAGTGAAGAGTGGCTTTTGTGGGGCAGTGGCTGCAGGAGTCCAACGGCTCGACGGTTGGGGCCGGCTAAACGACGCTTGATCCCCGGCTAAGCTCTCTCATCGGACTGTAAACGCCGACTACAAGACGCGCCAGGAGTGCGGTTCATGCAAGCGTTTCACCGCACGCAAGCAATAAATATAGGCCGAGAAATCTTACACTTGAGTACAATACTCACACGTCGTGAGCACAGCAAGTGATGAGTGTGCACTGTAGGTTGTGCAAGGCTTCCGCAAGCCGACGTTGCACAGCAGCCTCCTCTGGGGCGGTCTTGTCCATGGCTTGTGTACTTTGTACCTCGGGGCCGATGCCGCCTCCGGGGGCCAGACGTCGGAACAGACTTATCCCAGCCTCCGGTTTTTCCCACCTGTGGGGTCTTTCCAAGCCCCGATGTTCCCTTCCCCCCACCTTACACCAGGCCTTGGCAGGCGCGGGCCAATGGTTATTCCCCGTGGGCACACTAAGCTGCTAACTCCCCCCGTCCATCTTCTCACTTTCTCACTATCAATTTTGCCATTGATCCAGCGGCTTCCTTAACACTGCCTATCCTCCACCACCCCAGAGGGACTCGCACCAGCTGCCTGTCGACGGCCCACCGTCTCAGTCTGGCAACATGGCAATGAGCAACAAGAATTGGAACGACCGCGCAGATAAAGATTTATTCTTCACAATCCTATCCGTCAAGAATATTGGCGTCATTAGCGGTACAGAATGGACCACGATTGGCAACCACATGCGGTCCCTTGGCTATGGCTTCACGAATGAGGGATGCCGGTGAGTTTACTTTTCATATTCGCACACATGCGTTCGCTCCTCCTGCTCGTCTGCCCCTGTTCGGTTGCAAAGCATCTTGAGCCGGCCATATTCCCTTGATTCAGTTCTGGGGTTCTTCTTCACAAGCGAGGGAGTGTAAATCAAGGATTCGGAGCAAAGTCGCCGCGTCGCTTGGTTATATCAATGCACCCCGTCTTGGCGTATAACCCAGGAATATGACGGGCCTGGCTCCACGTGCGGAATGAAACGGCAGTTCCCCGATGAACCCGGCTTGGACCGTGTTCCCTTACACCCTGCCATGAGGGAAAGCTCCCATGACTAGCATGTTTATCCTGCAGCTTTACTCCTTGCACTCATTAACAGCTGCGTGTCACAGGCAACATTTTCAGGGCCTGAGAAGAGCCCAGAACAAGGCCGATGCCAATGGGTCTGGCATTGGGTCGACGCCGGACAGCGCCAAGCGTGTCGACCCAACCCTGAATCCAATCACTAGGAGACCAGGCCCAGGACGGGGTCGTCCAAAGAAGCAGCAGCAGCAGCAAACCGGCGGGCCTGAGCAACCAAGTCCAGGGACGGCCATTGACCCTGCCTCGTCCCCTGGTCAGGATTCGCCGTCGGTGTCGCGGACGTTTTCGGGCGCCATGACGGGACACTTCTTCGGGCCAGAGACTGCGCAGCCCCCGAGCTCTATTCCCGTCGGTATTCCAGATGAGGCGCACTCATTGCAGGAGCCTGCTCCACTGCAATCTGCGGAAAGGCTAGACGACGAAGAGCAGGTCTCTGCGGCGCCGGACGCAGTTTTCCACGGTAGCGCCACCGAACCTGTCGTGACCGTGCCTACCGTTGTGCATTATCCAAGCCCGCCCGCACAGGTCGAAGTTGGCGTCGAGGCCGACGTGGATGCCGATGGTGCCGAGAGTGCTAGCCCCATAGATGCTGCTGTTCAAGTAGAGCAACTACAGGAGAAGGATGAGCATCCAGCAAAGCGTCTCAAGCTCGAACCACAAGATGCCGAGGGCGAACCCTTGACCGAGCACGGCCAGCACCTGGACGACGAGGCCGTGCTGGCACTGGCAGAGCACAACGGGCCGAACACTGCAGACCATTATGGGCCCGAGTGAGTACCAGCGTCCGACTTGCTCACGTAGTCCTGGACTAATTCCTGGCAGCTTTGATAGTTATGGCGAGGCTTGACACATGCCTTGGGCTCGGTAGAGAGTTTCAGGGCGTTGGCATATTTTTTTCCTTTTTGGGTGCCATGATATATCCTTCCGTTGAATATCTGCGTTGAATATCTGGGAGGCGGGTCAACTCCACAGTGGGCATTCACGACAACTTTGGCTTTGGAGCTCTGCATTGCGGTTTCGGCGGTATTTCCTCGAGTGAGGGAGGTTTCATGTTGGCTTCTTGCATAAAATGGGAAAATGCCGGGTGCCTGTGCAGCCTGATGTAGCTGCTCAAGTGTGTAAAATATCAGATGCCGTGTGATGCGCACTGCACTTTACCTGTATACTGTATGAGAGGGCAGGGAAATGGGCAAAGGAACAAGATGAGTGCCACGTACGCACGCACTCTGGGAGGAATCACGCGCCGTTTGCCAGCTGCAAACGCGCCTGGTTTGTTTTCATTACTCGTACCTGCCGGGCACCCTTCATTATCAGTGCCAACACTCGGTGGAACTTGTGCCAACGTCGACTCTGTTGTTGCATCACGAACACTTGCACATCCACGACCGACTTTGAAAGACCACGACGGCGCAACTCACCGACTTGCAGAATGCCGCCAAAAGGTGCTCCCAGCGTCTGGCAGAACGCCGCGTTCCTGACGGACGTGGCGCTCGTCTTGTACGAGACGGCGCAACAGGCCGGCGCTCTCACCGCCGCGAACAAGCAGGCCATCGAGGAAACACTTCGCAAGATGGGCCACGAGACCTCTTGGGAAGCCATTCGGTAAGGCCGGCTCCTTTTCTCGTGTCCTTTCTCTTGAAACCGTTCATCTCCGCCGCAGCGCTTGACTGCATTCTCGGAGCAATCCCTGCCAACAGCCTCACTGCCCTCAGCAGCCTCCATTGGCCATCTTGACCTCTCAGATCACGCAGTTGTTGCAGGCTGCAGGGGCACCACCTGGTCCATCTGCAAGAGGAAATTCTGCACTGCACAAACACCCCCGGCTCGTGGCTCGCGCCTCTTTTCTTCATGTGACGTACTCTTATATCCTCTCCTCTCTTCTCCTCGCTTAACCCGCCTCCGTCCCTTCACAACACGTCATCTCTCCCGGCTCTCGCCATCCTCCCTCTCGTCGCTCAGACCCTCGTCGCCTCCACTCAATCATCATCAACGCCCAAGTGCCGAGACAAGATGAGCCGGCAGACCATGAGATGGGGCCCCGAGGTCCATGAGGATATCCTCATCAGCGTCTTCCACCACATATCGTTTTCTGGCAGCGACTTTGCCAAGATCATGGGCGATTTGAGTGCCAAAGGCTATGTCTTTAGCGAGAGTGCTCTCCGGTATGGCCACGTTTGCTCTTTTTTTCACGCTCGCCAGGCACAGTGCCTGGTTGTCATACCTGATTTCTCTCTGTTCGCCGTCAACGGTTGCCCCGATGTTTTTCCTCGTCGCCCGTTGCCTGGAGTAACCTCTGAGAATTGCGTTCTCACACTCACCTGCCCCCTTGTCATCTACCCTCCTCCAGCAAAATTCAAGCACAGTCTCCTCTCTGCCCATCAAAATCAATACCTCATCCCACGCACAAAAAACTCATTCGCGCCATGGCCAAACCCACTCGAGGCTGGGACGCCAAGGCCCATGAGGCTCTGTTGCTCGCCTTCATGGACGTGTTCAAGCCAACCAAGGCCATCATTACGAGTGTGACCGAGAATATGAAGACCCAGGGCTACTCATACTCCTATGACGCGATCAAGTGCTTTCGTCCAGTTATCTCATGACGGTTCAAGGAGAGCGCTAACCAAACTAATCTATAGTCAACACGTGCAGAAGCTGCGAAAGAACCGCGACATGGGTGGTCTTGCCAAAGCTCCAGGCAGCGAAGGCGGCACTCCCGTCAAGAAGACGCCTACCAAGGGTGCCACTCGTCAGCGCAAGACCCCTTCTAAGCGCGGGATCAAGGAGCTGTCCCCGGTCGACGACGACGAAGAGGTTCAGAACCTCAAGCGCGAGATCTCTGATGACGAGGAGTTCGAAGACGAAAAGCCTCCCGTCAAGAAGGGCATGAAGCGCGGGAAGAAGGAGCCAGCGTGCGTCCAAGTCCTGCCCTTTGGTAACCAGCTTTCGTGACTGACACTCTTTGATAGTCCCTTTGCGGGTGAGGGCGTCTTTGACAACGTCGACGAGATCTAGACCTACGGAGCCTCTCGATTCGCAATCAAAGTTGCGATGAAACATGGACGTCTTAATGACGACTATCACTACGGACAGAGTAAAAGCAATCGATTTTGCAAGGCGTACGGTGAGGGATCAGGCTCGATGGGGTATGCTGCACGGCATGCTTTCGGCGTTGTGGCATTTGACAAGAGCCGCATTGGGACTCTTTGGTCTGAAGAGCAAGAAAAGCATCATGAATCAATCTGAATTTCTACCTTTCTACCTGTGAACCGGGACCTTGGTGATACCTGGACGACTGCCGTAGTAGAGTCGGGGATAGATGTCGGCGGCCCTTGCAGCTGGCGTGTTTCGGCAACTACTCGATACAGCGCAAGACGGCCGAGTGAATGCGTCGAGAAGTTGCACGGGTCGGGTCGCGGCAACTTTGGCACTCACACAATGAGTGAATGCAGCGTAGAATGGACAAACGACGAGCATGGAGACTCACCAGTCAACGCGCAATAGCCAAGGTCAGACAGACACAAGTCTCGCCCCATCCCGCAACTCCGAAGAGATGAATCCCAGTACAACCCACAGCTAGTGATGTTGCTCTATGTAAATGGACAAGACACTCTACGTTTGCCAGCCAAAGACCCGCGAACGTCTACCTGACCAAGCGATTTCCTCCCGGCCGCAAACCACTCCCCGGCGTGACAACTCGCCGTCAAGACTTGCTTCCCCCGTCCATCACGAGCACCCGTCCGGGTAAGCGAACACTGTGCCCGCTGAGCGCGCAGCCACGCGGACAGGCCGTACTCCCGCCCGTCGGTGAAGACTCGGGCTCGCCGCAGCTGGCAGACACTTGCCGATGGAGCCGCCGTCGCCACACGACCAGGGGGCTTGTTCCTGCTGCTGCATGAGCGGCAGGTGAAGGAGGGAGATGGGGCTCGAAGGCGGTGCGGTCACGCACGCCGTGACGGCCCTGTTCATTTCGTCTCTGCGTAGGGGGAGGAGAAGGAGTCGGAGAGAGGGCATGGGGGCTTGCACAGGGGCGTGGATCCGTCCGTCTCGGTCATGGCCGGAGCTTGAGGGATTGTCGAGTTGCCAGGTCAACTGTGTCCCGGGGCTCGCAGGACGCCGTGGCTCCCGTCCCTCGCCCAGGTCTCTGTTCCGTGACCAGTGCTCCGCGTTCGCTGTTCACTTTTCTCTGTTCGCTGTTCAGGCACCGCAGGCTGTTCCAGTTCACGCCGCACACTCCCTCCCTCCCCTCGAGACCCTGGGACCTCCGCTGCCCTGCCCCCTTTACTCTCAGCCCGACTACAGCGGTCCTCGTCTTCTGCTCTCTCTCTCTGCAGAGCACAACTTTTGCCATCTCCCCTCGTCCTTGAACCAGACCTCACGGCCTCGTACCTCGTTGCTCATCTCCCCTTGACCGCCTTCGGCCTCTGCTGGTTCTTCCCATTGCCCCTTGCTCGGGCCCTCTGCTTTTCACACGGAGCCCCAACCCATCTTGATCCCGTTCCTTTCGTCGCAGACGCGTCCCGTCATGGCTGGCGGCGAAGGAGGCAAGAAGTGGGACGCCACGGCCGAGCGCGACCTCAGCATGGCCATCATCGTCGCGGGCCAAAACGGCCCCGAGGGCCGCGGCAGCTACAACTGGCCCCAGACGCACGAGATCATGAAGAGCATCGGCTACGCCTTTACCAAGGACGCCATGTCGTGAGTGTCTCTCCTCGCCCTTGGCCGCATGCACCCTCTTTCATCTCACTCCCATCGACCCGCTCCTTCACATCTCCTTTCGCCTCGTTTCTGACGAGCCCTCCAGGCAGCACTTCACCAAGGTGATGCTCAAGGACTTCAAGACGCGCCACCCCGATTCCCTCGCCGCCGCCACCCCGGCCTCCACGCCCAAGAAGCCCGCCGGCGGAACCCCCGCCAAGCGCAAGACCCCCGCCGGCAAGACGCCCAAGGCCGGCGTCAAGGGCAAAAAGGCCGATGACGAGAATGCCGACGGAAATGGCGCCGACGGCGACGACAAGGGCGCAGAGAGCGATGCCGCCGCCGCCGCCACCGGGTCCCCGCGCAAGAAGCCCAAGGTCGGCAAGCGCGAGCCCGCGTCCGCCAAGAAGGAGCCCAAGGCCGAGCTCGAGGGCGTCGACGCCGACGCCAAGCTCGAGGACGGGGGCGACTAAGAAGTAATCTCCCCCTCTCCTTCCCAAGACTCCTTTAGACGCAGTTTCAAAGGGTCTGCGCGGGGGTGTCCAGAAGCTGACTTTTTCTAGCTTCGCGTCACGCAGCAAAGTCGGACAGTGGCTGGACAGGGACTAAAAGACTCTTGGAGGAGCGGCATTAGTTTAGGGCACGGCGCAACTGGGATACCCGTCCAAGGGGTGTTCTTGGCAATGGGTCGGAGTTGGTGGCTCTGCGTTCCATTGGCAATCTTTCAACTGCGAGGGAAAAGTTGATTTTAGTGGCCGTCTTCGTCGTCGAGTTTTCTTTGATAGAATTCAAGGTCACATCACGTCTAGCGAGTGCTCTTCCGTAAACACCTCACTTCTTGAAACCTTGAATGTACCCATGAGAACGAATCAGCCATTGATGGCTGCTCCATTGCATCACCAAGACGCAGTCTGCCTACCCAGCCAGAGCCAGAACTGTACAGGCCAGCAGCTTAGAAACAGTCGTCCAGCTGTTCGTTGTTCCTTGACGCAGCCCAAAAGGCATGTTTTCCCAATCCCCACTCGTCCTTTATCGTGGTCGACGACCGTCAAGTCGGTGTCCTTCTCCAGGACCCTTCTTATCGGGTGCCTTGGACTTGTCGTCAGACTCCCCCTTTCTCTTGACCGTCCCTCGAAGACTCTGTCCCTGACCAGCAAAATGAGGCTTCTTGGCCTCCTCCTTCTCCTTTTCCTTGTCCTCATCGGTCTTGACTGGCTTGACTTCGTACCCAAAAAAGAGTTTATTCGGAGCCAGTCGTAGAGGTGCGGCTGCGCCGTTCCACCGCTTGGGCGCCGCAGTCGGGTCGACCGGCACAGGGGTGGCGGGTTTGGGCGTTGGGTTCTTGCTGCCCTTCTTGGCAAGACGCTGGCCTTCGCCGAGAAACTTTGTCGTCGTGCTCGTCACAGAAGGGGCTATGGCGTTGTAGTTGATCGCTTGAGCCATAGTGCCCTGGCTGTGCAGAACTCCCCCAGCCGGAACCCCAGCACGCGTGCTGCGAGGCGTGCTGGTGCCGCTCTGTTTCTCGGGCTCGACGTAGCCAACAGGAGGGGCAAAGTCGACTGAAACGTCCGTTTCAATCATGCATACACCCATCTTGTCCGTCTCCGGCTTGACATCGAGAACGGCAACGTCAAAGATCTCGTCGTTGTACTCAAAGTTGAAAACGTCGCCTTTGGTGAGAGCAGCAAAATTCCGAAACGCCCTCTCTAGGACGGCTTTCGGGTCGCTAATCTCGAGAAAGCTGACTGATTGGGGTTGCAGCTTGACCATTTTGGCGAGCTCGAGCGACGTGGTTCGGATCTGAATCATGTCACCCACGTCCATACCAAGCGTCACCATCATCTGTGAAACCAGTCAAAATCATGTTTCGTCAATGGCAGAAAGGCATCACGAACCCATTGTGGTATGTATGCTCTGCCTTCTTCGGCGATGAACTCTAGCACGCCAGCATGAGAGTGCCGGCCCTTTTCACCGTTGATCATCTCCATCAGGAGGGGCCATTGGACGTGAAGCTTGGAAACTTTGTCTAGGGCCGAGGGCGGAAGAATGATTTTCGAGCCATAGTTGAGCTCGGGCCGCTCCGATCCGGGAGCCATGATAACCGGATAGCATCTGTAGTACTCGTCGAACCGTTGGATAACTGGTCGTCGGCCATGTCGCGCCAAGTTGTAGAGATGTTCTGGATTGCTGGGGTCGTAGCCCCCTCCAAACCCGGAATACTTGGACCGGTCAGCTTGAGATGCGACACATAGATCAGACGGGTAGTATTTACCATCTTAAAGGCCTCTATCGATACGTCTGGCTTGGCTTCAGTGATGGGATGTGATTACACGAGGCTCCCACCAGAGGCAGGCAAGGTGATGAAGGCAAAGGCCAGCTGGGCGGCGTGCGTGTTCTCTGCAGTGCAGTCTCGTCGAAATGTGCCTAATTTTACGAGCGGTTCTATGTGCACTCGTAAGTACAAGATGCACGTTGTGCCGTATTGTCGGCAGTCGAGAGAAGAAACGGAGTGTTGGAGGAGGCGGGTGACGAGGTTCGAGTTTGGGCGTGGGATGTTGAAGTGAGGTTAAAGTCACGGCGAGGCAGCTTCAGACATGACGCACGCTTAGCCAGGGCTAGGATGCCAGCGGATACTTTGTGTGAGCTTCGATATAGGTATCTCAGCACACTAGATGGGTGATATAATACTCATATTACTCAGCAGTTGAGTTACTCGGGAAGCTCTGTCGCAGCACCGCATTCCCCACAGTGTGGCGCGCCAGCTTCAGCCCATGTGAGCTTCCCTCGCGCCAAAGGCCTCCTTCACCGATATTCACATCTTTTCTCATCTAAATCTAATTCATCCTTCTGCATTCCCAGTTTTTTCACTATAGCGCCTGTGGAGGATGGCCTCTCGATTCTCGGCTGCGAGGCCGAAGCGGGATGGCGAGAACTTCGCCCGCACGCATCATCACGACCAGGACGGCGAATCCGCCAGCAAAAAAGTCAAGTTTGACGTGCGAAACCCGTCGACGCTCGCACCGGACGCTCGCGAGGACGATGCCATTCTCGATGCCGACGTGATCGGTGGCAGCGCCGCCACCAAGCGCGGCGCTGTGAACCTCGACGGATACGACAGTGATTCGGACAACGAAACATTCAATGCAAAGGCCGCGAGTCGCAAGGAGCGCAACGTCAATATCCTGGAACAGCTGGACAATTACGACGCGCAGGAAAGCGGAGCGAATGGCAAGGGCTCAGACAAGCCCAAAGACGGAGCCGAGGATGATGATGACGATATGTTTGCGGTCGACGAGGATGGCGTCCCGGAAGAGGCTGGGGATCGTGACTTTGACAACACGGGGCGCAAGAGGAAGGACGTGCGTTTCATGGATGCAGCCGAAATTGAAGGTCAGGACGACACGAGCAAGGGCGGTGGCCGTGTCACGCTGGATGAACATGACACCGGCTTCAACGATTTAGACGAGCGGGAAAGCAGCGATGACGAAGCCGACGTCGAACTCGCCATCCAGGAAGAAGGCTTGGACAAAGAGGTGGGCGCTGGTGGCCTGAAGCGGAACGCGCCTCAAATCGAGGCCTTCAACCTAAAGGCAGAACTCGACCAGGGTCGGTTCGACCAGGACGGTAATTACGTCCGCAAGGCCGAAGACCCTGATGCGGTGCACGACAAATGGCTCGAGGGTGTCAGCAAGAAGGAAATGAAGAGGGCAGCCGAAGCTCACGAGAAGCGCGAGAACGAAGCTCGCCAGCAACGCCTGCAAGAAGACGGCGTTCTCGTGTCCGATCTACTCAAAGCCCTCATCCTACAGCTAGAAAAGGCAGAAACGCCGCTGGAAGCACTGGCGCGACTTGGCAAGAAGCAGACAAAGCCCAAAAAGGTCCCCAAATGGAAGCTCAATAAGATGAACAAGGGGAACGGGGGCATGGAACTTGATGCAGAGGCCGCACAGGATCCAGTCCAAGCACAAATCAAGGAGTCAATCAATGCGATAACCGAAGCGGCCGACAAGCTTCTGAGTCGAGATTACGAAGAGATTTACGACCAAGAGCGGGAGCTGCTTGTTCGAGAATATCGACGTCAGGCAGGCGAGGACTGGGTCGAGCCCGTGGTTGATGCGGATGGCGAGAGCGGCGACAGGCCCTCTGACGGTGCAAAGAGCTGGGAATTCCGATGGACAGACGGTCGAGACGGCGGGGCCACGCAGGGCCCGTTTGACGGCGCAGCAATGAAGGCATGGGAAGAAGCCGGATACTTCGGGCAGGGCGTCGAGTTTCGGCTCGTGGGCGATGGCGACAACTGGACTCAGACGGCAAGTTTTGTGTGATTGCCAGTTCTTGTCCATTCACATCCCATCACAAATCAATCGTCGCTTGATTTGTAATGGCAGTGTGTCTGAGCCGTAAGCAGATTATGTCTGTGATGGCACGAGGCCTGCCGATGACACGCCATTCCTGGAGGTTTTGGTTGCTTGGGCTGCAAAGGAGACGACAGCACGGCCACGACTTGGGCAGGACACGGTTTAGCGGGGGCGATTCCAAAACCTTCGTGGGTGAGCAAAGCTGGTCGGATGGAATCCAGAGCAATGGCGGCATCCATGTCGAATCAAATGACGGGTGCGCAGATGACTTGTGGCCCGAGACAAGCACGCATGAGGCTGGAGATGCAGGGATTCGAGAGTGCGATGCGGCGCCGGAGCCGGGCGAGGTTGAGTCAGAAGCAACGACTAGCTCACCGAGCTCGGAGCCAGCACCTGCCTGTGCCACTGCCAGCGACGTGTCTCGGCTAGCGCAACTGCACGCAGAGTCTCCCGTCGACAGCGGAAGTCGAGGCGACGGCAGCGAGAACCGGCAGGGCCGGGGCCCGTGCCGTGTCGTCACAGGCAAACAAGGCGAAGCGTGCCGGGCCGGTTGGATCAAGGTCCATGGCGGGAGTCGGCCGCAAGGTCCGTCCAAGATGACGCATTCGGCGGCACAGCCAAAGTTTCACGACCTTGCCGGCCATGACGCTGGTGAGACGAGCCAAGGACTCGTGGGCAAACAATAACTGGATGAGGCTCTGGCGACGGCCCACGACCGGCTTTGACGTGACAGGCATTCATGGGGTTGGCATTGTGCGCATCCTCGTCGCATGGACGGCAACTGGATGCAGCCGTGGCGTTGCTCGGAGGCCGGCTTCGGTTCGATTGGAGGACATGATGGACATGTATTGATCGCGGGATATGGCTCAACCATAAGACATTTCCATGAATGCTTCCACACGTCGTTGCTCGGACTCGTCTTGGCGGGCGGGATTTGTTTTCAGGTGCCGCCACAGGCAACAGACCACCTTGGACCAGTGGCTACCGGGGAGCTTCTGCTGCAACGGGCTCTTCCTGGGCTGGAGCTCCTTGGTGGGAGCCCGTGTGTATCATTGAGTATCCACAGTGGGTTGCCTGGTGCAGCAGAGCTCTCTCCTACCCCTCCCGCGCTTCGAAGCTGCCAGGTACCGAACCTCATTACAACTCGCGTGCAGTAACTTGGCAAGCTGACGTACCACGAGTCCTTGGAGGAGCAGCATCTGAGGCTCGACTACTTTTTCTGCCCCTCCTCCTCCGGCTCCTCCTTCTTCCTCCTTCTCCTCTCTCCCCCATCAACTCAACCGTTTTTCATCTTTCGACGACAACTCCCCCTCGAGTTCCGTCGTAGCCCTCTCCAACTGGTACGTTCCCCAAACAATTCCACGGCTCTGCTTGCCTCATCTCTGCTCTTCCTGCGTGCCAAACCAACATCTCACTGACACAAGCTTCGCTCCTCAGCAAAACACCCCCTCTTCCGTCTCTTCCAACAAATCCTCCAGACACAATGGCTCCCGTCAAGGTTGGCATCAACGGCTTCGGCCGCATCGGTCGCATCGTCTTCCGCAACGCCATTGAGCTCTCCGAGATCGAGGTCGTTGCCGTCAACGACCCCTTCATCGAGACTAAATACGCTGTGAGTCCTTTTTTTGTCGCGCTGAGCTGAGCTGCGCTGCCCCTCCCCCTCCTTGGCTGCAACCGTGTTTCCCCCCCCCCAAGCCGCGAGCGCCAAGTCGAGCCATACAGCCACCCCGCTCAATTCCGCCTGTCCTTTCCTACGCCCACCCCCTCTCCTCCCGTTCCTCTCTCCCCTGCTTCCCACGATCTCATGAAGCGCCACTACCCGCGGTTACACTCGCTCGGGACGAACCGGAGCTTCTGTTCGCCGGGGGTAATTGAGGACCCGTCCCCGCGCTTCGTCCAGGAGCTCCGGCACCGCATTTCGCGCGCAATTCGGCCACTTCTAGCCTCGACCTGCCGTGAATTCGTTCTTCAGCCTCGGCCCAGCTCGCTTCCAATGCATGCGGCGACTCAGCTGACCATGATTCCCCTGCCTCCTAGGCCTACATGCTCAAGTACGACACCTCCCACGGTCTCTTCAAGGGCGATATTGCCGTCAAGGACAAGGACCTCGTGATCAATGGCAAGACCGTCAAGTTCTACACGGAGCGCGACCCCGCCGCCATCCCCTGGAAGGACACGGGCGCCGAGTACATTATCGAGTCCACTGGTGTCTTTACCACCATCGACAAGGCCAAGGCCCATCTCCAGGGTGGCGCCAAGAAGGTCATCATCTCGGCTCCCTCCGCCGATGCTCCCATGTACGTCATGGGTGTCAACGAGAAGACCTACGACGGCAAGGCCGATGTCATCTCCAATGCCTCTTGCACCACCAACTGCCTGGCCCCCCTGGCCAAGGTCATCCACGACAAGTACACCATTGTCGAGGGTCTCATGACGACTGTCCACTCCTACACTGCCACCCAGAAGACCGTCGACGGTCCCTCTGGCAAGGACTGGCGCGGTGGCCGTGCTGCTGCCCAGAACATCATCCCCAGCAGCACCGGTGCCGCCAAGGCTGTCGGCAAGGTCATTCCCGACCTCAACGGCAAGCTCACCGGCATGTCCATGCGTGTTCCCACCGCCAACGTCTCCGTCGTCGACTTGACTGTCCGTCTTGAGAAGGGCGCCTCTTACGACGACATCAAGCAGACCATCAGGGACGCCGCCAACGGTCCCCTCAAGGGCATTCTCGCCTACAGCGAGGATGCTCTCGTCTCCAGCGACTTGAATGGCAACACCAACTCCTCCATCTTTGATGCCGAGGCCGGTATCAGCCTCAACCCCAACTTCCACAAGCTCGTCAGCTGGTACGACAACGAGTGGGGCTACTCCCGCCGTGTCCTTGACCTTGTCAGCTACATTGCCAAGGTCGATGGTAGCAAGTAAGCAGTAACATCGAAAAAAGAGCCAGAGGGCGACTCAGAGGCGGCTTTCGTGAAATAATTGCCGATCAAGCAAGACGAGTTCTTGTGTAATTTCGGGTCAGGGTCTTGAAGCTTTCTGCAAAAGGGATGCCCAGCGGCAACAAGAGACTTGGTTTCTCTGAGACTGTAAAAAATACGTTGATCATGGTCAAGGTAACGTCTTGTCTGGGAGGGTAAATAAAAAAAAGCCAATTGTCCGAATGAAATCATGTCATTACCGTTGTTGATGGGCGTGAAAGTACACGAGGTTGAAAAGATGGTGAGAAGCTGTTGAGGCATGCTGCATCCCGGAATTTTGCGGCTCCAATTCCACCCCCGGCGATCCGGGGCCCCCTGCTCGACACCCTGCCGTCGTCGCAAGTCTCGTCCACGCCATCCAGACACTCTGCCCGCCGTCGGGCGCCGAAGCATGAATTACGCAAGAGGTCAAGCCACGTGTGAACTCTCTCCCCCGCCCCGGTCCCTTGTCCTCTCTCTCATGTCCAAGCCTTGGGAGTCTTTCCACACGATCTACCCCATGTATAAAACGAAAAAAGCGCAACTCGGGAGCCTCGCAAGTCGCACATGGCTGCGCCCGAAACCTGGAGCGTAGGGCGGCCGGGCTTTTTCCCCCGAAGGAGATGACGTTGTGTAGAAGAGGAAACTGGGGGACTGTAATTCACGTACGCGGTGCCGAGTGCTCCGGCTTGTCGGGGAATAGTAAGAAAGTCCGGAGGGAAAAGAAGCACAGGAGTTGTGAAGCGGCATGGCGGCTGCGGTCGACGTTCGTGACATGGAAATCACAAGAGGTGGGAAAAGTAGAGAGAAGCAGTAATCTGTCTTGCTCGGCGCTGCATGCAGGGCGCGCGGCCCAGAGATGGGATATCTTGGTGCCTCGTACGTGTTCAGATAAGAAAAGGGAAGTGACGGAGACGGCGGTCAAGACGTGGACAAGTAGCGAAAAACGTCGATACATTGGACTCGGCGTCTGCACAACGCAGCGCGCCAGACATGAGTAGGTTCTGCCGTCGTCGCGGGAGTGAGCGTCGCCCACGTCCGAGACGGAGCAAACCGATACAGCCAAGATTTGGGAATAAAATGGCCCCAACACGGGCTCGAGACATAAAGAAAGCTGCAAAAGGAGAGACCAGGCATTGAAAAAGACGACCTCCAGACGCCATGACGCAAACTCCTCGCTCCAGCCGCGTCGGCGGCCCATTCCCCTAAATTCGCTCCAAAGATGCTGATTCAATCATCGGCGCAATGAATTGTCCAAGCCTTTGACACTCGTAAGATGTTCGTGACAAAGCTCCTTCGTCGCTACTCCGATCGGGTGAGCTGACCTTGCACAGGGATGGCACCTCAGGGCAACATCGCCGACCCAGCAGACCATCTAACAGCAGGGGCACATGCGGCCTCGCCACCCCCAACTCATTTTGGGTTGACGGGCCAATACTCTTTGAGCATTGCCTCGGGAGTCCAGTCGACTCTTTCTTCTGAGCACCACGCTCGCAACATGCGCATGGCTGCATCCGTAATGTCGTCAATATTGTACCATGCGCTGACTTGGAGCCGGTATGCCGGGTTATTCAGAGCAACGCTGGTTTCCCGAGCCATGGCCCACATGCGTATTCTTCTGCGTTCCATCTTGAGGAGCGCATCAGGAGTCGGTAAGGGTGGGGGGTTATCAGAGGTGCAGACGGCTTTTATCACCTCATCGAGGCAGATAGCGTGCAGTAGCGACAAGACGCAGGTGAGTGGTTGGTGGTTGCTGAGGTTTGAACCACGAATCTCGCTCTGTAGATAGTCAATGAGGGGAAACATGCTTTCCCAGAGAGAGTGGTCGATCCGCCTGCTCATATAGCTGCGCGAGACGTTGTGCGAATAGAATGTCATGACGAAGGCGATGATGCTCTCCACGCCAAGTGCCATGCCCAGCTTGATCCGCGATTCCCCGAGCTTGCCCTTCATGCTTGGGCTGCGGTGGCTTCTCATGGCTGCATCTGCGCAGTGCTTCAAGTCAATGGCCTTTTCCCTGAGCCGCTCTTCCCTCTGGATCAGGAATTTGCTTTCTGGCCGATCTGGTCTGTGACCCGAGTGGTCTTGCCCATTTGGTCTGCGCTCGGCAGACGGCGCAGCGACTGGCGTGGCGCTCATGGTCTCGCCAGGCGTCTGAGCCAGAGAATTGCTGGAGCTGACACGAGACATTGCCGGTGGTCGTTTCGAGGGTGTCGACGGCGTGGCTGCAACACGGGCCACGTCCGATGACCGTGGTCTCTTCGTGGCCGCCTGCTCCTGAAAACCATCGTTGGAGCCGGCCGGCCGTTTCCGTGCCTGAACGTTGTGCGCCGCTTCGACACTCCCTCCGCGATCCCTCTCCCTATCTCTTTCACGGCCGCGCTCCGGCCCCTGACCCTGCGCGGTCTTGCGTCCTGCTGGCGGAGCGAGAATCCGCTTGAACGACGGAATCAGATGAGATGGTACCTGCAACGTCACGGTGAAGCGTTTGCGTTGACTTGCTCTACCGCTGTCGTCATCGTTGGCGCTGGCATTGGGTCTTCTCTTGATTCCTTCTGCGTCCCTCTTGTCTTTGGCTTTTTCTTCTGCTGGCTCAGGCGACGCCTTTTGCCTCCTCTGCAGTTCTGCTTCAACGGCAGGCGGCAAAGTAGGCGAAAGCAGCGGTGGTATGACGAGCGACGTCTTGTTTTTTTTCGGACCGGGCAGTGGTTCTGGCTTTTTGGCTGCCTTTGGTATTGTCCCCGTCTCCCCCGAGTCGTCGCGCCGCTTCCGTTCCTTCTTATGGGCCAAGTCGTCATCGTCAGGGCCCGGACGGTCGTGACCGTCAAAGCTCAGGTGAAGAGGCGACAATAGTGGAGGCACGTATGATTTGGAGGAGTCGACCTTGGATGGGGCACCACGATTAGTCCCGCTTGGTGGCAGCCGCGTTCCATTAACGCCATCGCCGCGGGGACGCCCTCCCGGCGACGGATTGCGAGCCGGATGTGCTCCTGCTTTCAGGTTCGTCCGGCCGTTCGGCAGAGAAGACGATGAGGTCGGTCTATCATCTCTTTGAGGGAGTGGATCCCGCGAGCTTTGCTGCGGTCTGTCCTTGCGCCGCGCAGCATCGTCACGGTAGGGGGGCAATCGCTCGATTGGTCTTCTATCGTCGGGTCGCCTGTCGTCGGGTCTAGGGCGTTTCTGTGGTCGAATCTCGTCCTCTATATCCGCCAACCGTTTTCTGCCGGTAGGGGAAGGGGGTTTGGGTGGCAGCGAGGGAGGTTTGGGGGGGAGTCTGTAAATGGGGTCAGCAGACGCAAAATCTCAGGGTCAAAGAAATCGCACCTCATGTCAATGGCGCTTTCCCGAGGATGGCGCGGCTTCGGGTCGAGTGAGGAAGGTAAGTCTGGGTTCCTCAATACATCTTGCTTTCGAGAATCAGTTGATTTGTGTGAGTCAAGACTCGATCGATCAGTGTTGCTCGGTTTGGAAGTCGGAGGCGCGTCTCGTGCTTGAGCTGATAGCCCAGCCGCAAAGCGATCTGCCTCTCTCTGTTTGGCGATGGCAGGTTCCGGGGGGGATGCCGAGGCTGGTGCGCCAGTCTTCTTGTTCTTGTAGTCGCTAAGCGACAGCTTCTTCTTCTTATCCCCAGCGAACTTGGCCAGCGCACTGACTTCGCGAGGGACGGGTTTGGGAGGCTCCTCTCGCATGTCGTAGTATGACCGCGTGAAGAGTATGCCACGATCAGCGTGGGAACAAAGGGTCGAGTATTGAAGGCGATTGTGTTGCCATTCCTCGGGGCGCGAGTTGGACTTGCCGGCGTGGGAAGTCTCGTCGGAGCGTGGGCGAAATCGCCACTGAGGGTTGAAGGATAGGTGATGGGGTCTCTCAGGCAGTAATTGCTGGGAGAGCGACTGGACCGTCTTCGCCGCAGCATCCATTGTTCGCGGAGCTTGAGCATGCCGGGGAGCAATGACGCGGCGACGAGCGGTGGAGCGCGCGCAAGGGGCGGGAGCGAGCTCGAGAGGTGTCCAGCCGCGATTGTCGTATCGAAGCGGACAGGCGCGCGCGCGCAGAGGCAGATTGTGAGAGGATGAGATGGTGCCGGCGTGACCGATGCGGTGTGCGGCGTGCTGCGGTGCGATGCGAAACGAAGTGTTTGCTGCGCGTCGGGAATCGGGCGGTATAGAAGCCGACGAGGATTTGCCAAGTGTCGGCGCGAGTCACCGACAATGGGCGCAAAGGGTGATGGGAGAGTAAAGTTGGGACCAGCGGCGGCCAGCAGGCGGGCGTTGTCGTGGTCCCGGGGATAGCTGTACGCTGACGCCTGAGGATGAGGCGGTCGGAGATGGCTGCGGGCTCTCGAGAGGCGGGCGGGCGGGCGCCAGGAGGTCAGAGGTGCGCAAAGGCAAAGCCCTGGCCTGCCCCCAATGGCCGATGGGACGATGCAATAGAGTCGGACCGCGACCAGAGATGCGACGAGCGGACGACGATGGGGCGGGCAGGGCCACGAGAAAAAGAAGGCGCGCGGATGGGCGGGAGCGAGGTTCTGCGTGTCTCCGGAGATGGTTGGTTACCGAACCCAGTGCGTTGCTGTAGTAGGTGGAGAGCCAGGGCGGACGATGGCAGGCGAATGCAGCTCCAGCGCTGTGCCCGTTGTCACCTCAGCTTGCGCCCGTCTCTGGCCAGCCAAAACGCACCTACAGCAATGTCAGGTAGGCCTACGTTAGGCAGGCAGGTACTGTAGCAAGGGTTCTGGGGGAGAGAGAGCCTTGCGTGTGGTGGGAGTGGGTTGGTGAGAGTTGCGGATGCGGAAGCAGAAACCCGCTAACGTGGAGAGGTGCGCCTGCCGTGCCAATTGCCCCGTTGATGGTGGAGGAAGGCGCTTTTCGGGTTCGGAGGGGGAAGGGGGGGGGTGTGCAAGCGCGCGAGTGCCAGAGTGCAGGCGCGAGTGAGTCGATGGCGTGAGGTGAAAGGGAAACAGGGACGACGGGAGGGAAGAGCACGCACAGGGAGAAGCCACGCCAGAATGACAGGCGAGGTCCTCGGTAGGTAGAGGGACCCCATGCAGTGACTTGGGGCCAAGGTAGAAGCTGCGTCAGCCCCTTGTGCTGCCTCGGCCTTGCCTCCCAAGCCTCGGAAGCTGTAGCGATAAGGTACCTCGACCGCCGCGTCCAAAGTCTGTCTTAGTCGCCCTCGCAATACATGGCGAATACCTTTGTCCCTTTGTCCCTGTCCACGAGTTCCAACTCACCCAAAAAGGCGTCCTAGTTTGATGCAGAGCAGATCTGCCACAGGCACAAACGGCGCTTTGTTTCCCGGATACATGCACAGCTTACAAGAGCCGTTCGCGATTGCGCTGCCAATGACCCAGCTTACCGTCTTTGGACGGACGCTTGCTTTCCAGGGCACAATGCAGGGCCTGTCTGTTTTTGCTTATCTGCTACACGTTGGGCAGGCAATCGTCTCTGCTGCATGGGCCAGAGGATGGCAAAGGTTGAGGCGAGGTCGAGGTACCTCGTGATGCACCTGTCCACGTGTATCGGTACAGCTCAGAGGACCCCTTGCATGGAGCTCGGCGCCCTGGCCTGTGGGAAGGCTCTCGGGAACGACAGCAGAGGCACCAGGAACATTGCTCTCGTGCAACCCGCTGCCGACGTTGCTTGTTCGTAGGTGAAGGTAGGTCGCTCGTGCCTCGTCAAATCACCAATTTCACGCCTGCTTCTGAGCGGCGTCGGCATTGCGCCTCTCCATCAATCTTCCCCGCGCTCTGTCTTTCCACGGACCCTTGTGCTTCTGCGGTGTACAAGGTACGGGTGTGCAGCACGTGCAGTACCAGCCAAGACACGTACAGTACATGAAGCTCCACGTAGCGCCTGTGGCACTGAACTCTCGTCCGTCACCGTCACAAACCAGTTTCAACAGATCAGGCGCGCCGGGGCCGATTGCGAGCCATGCCATTTGATCCTCCTCCTCATCGCTTCGTCGCCCGGCGATAGACATCCATCGTCGAATCACGTCTGTACTGTGCTGCGGGTACTATTTGGAGGTGAGGACCCCCAGCTTCTCCCACATCCGGAACCCCAATCCCTGCTGGCCCGCTTGGCTTCCACGGCGGCCAGTTGGACCCTGTAACAATCATTGGGAATAGGGCCGACGGGCATGAGGTGAATTTTCCCACTGACCCGGAAAGTCAATCCACGGCACGAACCGGCCCTCTTCCTCCACGCGACGCGAGTGTGCGGCTGGCAGGGATCCCCCAGACGCCCATCAACGCCCGACGTACTTGATCTAGATGATGCTACCCGGCACCACCGATTTAGAAGAAACGACGTTCGTGCAACAACTCTCCCCTGTAAAAATTCTTCACCCCGCGGAGCTGTTAGCGGCTTGTTACGCGGGGTGGGATTTGCAGGCCACCCGACCACGCTTTTGCTGTGAGACCCCATCGGGGCCTTAACAGCACAGAGGAAGACTTTGGAGAGCTCATCTTCCTCTGCAGAGCTGGTCCCGACACAACGTCCACTCGGACCCCCATGGCCTCCTCCGGAACCAAGGAGCCAAGGGTATTGGAAGACAAGCTCTTCTAAACAACGGTGGCCGGTCGCGGAGGTTTTTCTCCCTGAAGGCAAGCTGCTCGACAGCCTCTGATTCCTTCGAAGGGTTTTTCCCTGCCGCCACCCCTCGGCCGGTTTCCTTTCCTCGGTGCAATGAGGATGGATATAAAGCTCTGGTAGCTTTGGCAGAGGGGATGAGAGAATTCTGACCGGTGAAAACCAAGGGTTGACCACATCTGCCCAAAATTTCCCCGCTGACGGGTGAGGGCCACGAACGAAATGCGCCTTGAGCCGTCGAAATGCTGGATGAGCTGACTGGACGGCTGTTGCGGGGAGGATCTACCGGGACACTTGTACTGACATCTTGCGATGTACTTTAGTGGCGTCTACAGCAGAGACAACTGCCCGTGGACAGGTGTCGTTATGTGAAACCATGTGGCCTTTGCAAGGGAAACTGGTTCATCTTGTCAGGTAGCGGTCGGGAAAAGTTAGTTTAGCTCAGCACGTCCTGTGCTCCGATAGGAGACCTGAGCGACTGAAGTCGCTGGACGGAAAATACACACACACACACACACACGACGTTCGTGCAAGCGATATCACAAGACACACTCCTAGACCTATCAACTTGTCATGAAGCCTCGTCGCTAGCAGCACGCCATCTTCGCGTCTTGCCAGGGTCCGTCGTATATTTCTGCCATCCATGAACCGCATAAACACGCACAGCACACCATGATATCCTGTAGGGCGGGCTCATTCTCTTTCCATGTGATATTCACTTCTCTCCTGATCTCGCCATTGCGTCCGAGGCAAAAAACACAAGTTGCGCCTCATTCTCAAGAAACAGTCGCTCGCTCAGCTTTTCAAGATTCCTTTACCAATGCCGATGCCCATGAATGATCATGATGACCAACTTCCCAAGCAGAGCACTCGTCCGGCAATCCCCTGCAATGCTGATGGGGTCCAGGAGCCGCAAATCTTACGTGCAGCTAGTGCCAGCCACTCACTGTCTTGGCCTTATTGGCTGCCGTCGGCGGCTCTTAGACCTGCAGGAGTCATCTTGCGTCTCTTGAGGGCCTCTCCCTCCTCTGTGGCCTCAAGACGGTACTCGATACCCTCAATCCTCGATCCGAGAACTTGCAACTGATTGAGTACGCCATTTGGCAGGGTAGCGGTAATGTGATCCACAATCTCCTTGTATAGTGGCCTCGTGGTGAAGTTGTCCTGCCAAGACTGCAAAGTGCGTATCTGCATAGCCAACTCTTCAACCCCTGGTTTTACTTCGGCTACTGCATTCGGCGTCAGTCGCGCCAGCGAATCAAACTTTTCCCGTGACGAGACAACTTCGGCGCTTAGCTTGTCGAGGTCCGCGCGTAGCAGAGAGCCGTCCTTTGCCAAATCCTTTGCACTTCTTACCATCGACTCGATCTTCCCCTCCTCTTGTCGAAGAAATTCGTTGACTTTATTGCACAAAAGCGGGACCAAATCCCGGAGTCTCTTATCCACTTCCACTTCGATGGCTTTCCCCACATGTCCTGAGAGCTGAGTCGTGGAGGCAAGCAGTGGCTCGACCTCCTTGGCGGTGTTCATCGCTGGTTGATCCGCCGGTTGGCCAGTGGACGACGGTTTTATTGCCTTTATAACAGAGGCGTTCTCGGCATGCGCCTTGGACAGCTCTTCCATCGCCCCGGTATGGCTGTCGACACGACGCGACAGCTCTTGCATGCCCTTGGATATCTCGACGATGTCCTCTTGGCCAACGCTTAGCTCAAGCGATCGGAGTGTGGAGATCATTGAGCGAAGCTTTTGCGCCATTTGTTCCCCAGGAGGCGTCTCCCCAGATTGCTGCTCTTGGGATCTGTCGATCGTGCTTTCGCAACATGAAATCCTTTCATCAAATTCCCGCAGAATATCGTCGAGTTGCTTCCGTGAAATGAAGCTATCTGCCTCCACTGTGGGTTCTGAGATGTTCTCTTCGACCCCGGCATCCTCTACTTCAGGCATCTCGATATCTTCCTGTTGTCCCGAAACAGTACCGGCAGGTTGATTGTCGACTTGCTTTGGTGCTTGCCGAATACCAGAACGGCTTTCCTTCTCCTGCACATCCATTCTCTGCTCCAGGGCCTCGAGACGCTTTTGCAACTGCTCATTTTTATCGCGCTCGAGACGCAACTGCGCACCAAGCTCTGCCGTCTTTGTGTCGAATTCTGTCTGCATTGTCTTTTTCAAGACAGAAGTTTCGTCGACGATCGTTTTTGTGAACGACGATTGACTTTCCGCGCTGCCGTTTGTGTGATTTCCCAAAGCACCACTCGACTGCGACTTCGTAGACTCCTCAGTCTTGGCCGACCGTAGCTTCGCGAACAGATCATGAACGGCTGTTTGAAGTTTCCCCTCGGCCTCTTCAAGTCGCTTGGAATACTTGGCTTTCTCTATCTCGGCAACATGCCCTTGTTGAAGAAGGATATCGTTGGCACTGGGGAAGTCGGAAAGACTCGACTTGCACCGTTTATGATCGGCCTGTAGCTGCTTCAACTTCTTGTCGGCCGCCTCCCAGTGCATGAACCAGTATATACGATCCGAACATGATTCAATGAATCTCTTAACTTCGGGTTTTATACCACTTTGCTTGGCTGATGCAGTGGAGGGTGATTTTGCAATTGGGACACTTTGCTTCGCGGTGGCGGGGGTTCCATGAGGCCGCTCCGAATCCCGCGGGTCTGGCGCAGTTCGGTTTCGGTCCCCAGCTGATTCTTGACGAACAGAGGAGGACGGCGCGGTCTGGCCCGGCTTTCCTAGGGGAGGGGACCTTATGAGATCGCGAGGACGTGAGTGTGCATCCCTCGATCTGTCGGCCCGTCTCTCTTCTTCGCGGTCCCGAAGTGAGGCGTCGAAATGCCGTGGTCTGTCAGGTAGAGTGTCTGAATTCCGTGGTCTGTCGGGTAGAGTGCCAGAATTCCGTGGTCTGTCGGGTTGAGTGTCTGAATTCCGTGGTCGGTCTCTGGACCGCCACGAATCCCATGATGCGTTGCTGTCCCTGCTGCGAGGATGCCGATCATACGTGCCTCGGCCGTAGAGGTCAGTCATTGTATCGCCAACAACTACGGCCAAGCGTGTGAGTGAGTGTCTGAATTGAAAGAACGGACGAGAAGTCGACGACGCTGCACCTAGATGTTCCTGAATGGCGGTGAGAGGCTGAGCCGAGGCCTTGAGGACGGATGAGTGATGAGAGATGAAGCCGCAATGAGGGCAGAAGCTGGTCCTCTTTCCCTTTAGCGATATGAGGCGAAAGCGAAATGTGTGTGGCCTGCGTCTAGCCGAGATCGGCCTCGACGCGAGAAAAGGAGATGGAAGCTCGTGCAAAGATTGGCAGCAACAAATTTGATAAGAGGGCTGTGAAAAGAAAATATGAGGTAGGAGCTAAAGACTAAGTAGACTCCTCGAGCCATATAATCAAGGAAGGGAGGGGCAGCTGCCTTGACTAGAGCGCTCGTGCAAACGCTGAGTGGCATGGGCAGGATTCCAAGAACTCGCCGCAGTGAAATGGACTTGGCTCAAGAGCTCTCGAGGATTATTCTGTCGCAACAGAAGTGCCGATGGGAAAACGCCTTTTTTTCACGTTTCCTTGTTTATCTCAACGACAGGGCACCCACCTCTTGGTCAGAGCGCGTGCTGCCGCGCTGTCAGTGGTTCATTTAGAAGCGATAGGCGCGCCTTCCTTGCTCGCCAAGCTTCCGCTCGCGTCCACGCGGCTCCGCAAGTACCGAGCGTTCGTTCCCACCGTGCCGGCGACTCAAGCGGGCCCAGAGATGATCGCTGAGAGACTTGCAGGCATAGTAGGTACATTCCGTGTGCCCAGCCTGTACGAAGTATCTTTGTAGCTCTGCCCACCCAGTGACGGGGCAAGTTGGGTCCGGTCTAGCGACCGAAACTCACCGTACTTGTACTTTTCTCCCAGCCTCCACTCCGGCCACAAGAAAGTCGAGCTACATGTGATGCAAGATCCAAACACCTCAGCTTTTTCCCGCCCTTCCTCTTTTCAGCAGACGTGAGCTTCGAGGCCTGCAACAGAAATCGCTTCCCTTTTTCTCGAAGCATCTCCTGCCAGTCGCACGCGCCCGAGAGCAACGTCCGGCACCATGGCTGCTGTAAGCCAACCCTCCTTTGACGCATCTGCTCCATTTCTACCAGCTCAATTTTGACTGACGCTGCCCAGCCTCTAATGACAGTGTCGGAGACCAAGGACCTACGCGGTCTCAATCTCATCGCCGCCCACTCTCACATCCGCGGCCTCGGTGTCGATGCCACCAGTCTCGAGCCGCGCGCGGCATCTCAGGGCTTGGTCGGTCAGGAGAAGGCGCGCAAGGCTGCCGCCGTAATCCTGCAGATGATCAAGGATGGAAAGATTGCTGGTCGCGCCGTCTTGATCGCTGGACCTCCGAGGTGAGAAATATCTATGGCCCAGCCGCCAAGAGCACTTTGCACAGCTGGATAAAAGAGATGCTCACAGAGTATTAGTACCGGCAAAACCGCAATCGCCATGGGCATGGCCCAGTCGCTAGGCCCCGACGTCCCCTTCACCTCGCTCGCATCATCCGAAATCTTTTCCCTCGAAATGTCCAAGACCGAGGCCCTTACCCAAGCCTTTCGCAAGTCCATCGGCGTTCGAATCAAGGAGGAGAGCGAGATCATGGAGGGCGAGGTTGTCGAGATTCAGATCGACCGAAGCGTAACGGGCAGCGCCAAGCAGGGCAAGCTGACCATCAAGACGACAGACATGGAGGCCGTCTACGATATGGGAAGCAAGATGATTGACGCCATGACCAAGGAGCGCGTCATGGCCGGTGATATTGTCTCCATTGACAAGTCATCAGGCAAAATCACCAAGCTGGGCCGGTCCTACGCCCGATCGCGCGACTACGACGCCATGGGTGTCGACACGAAGTTCCTACAGTGCCCTGACGGCGAGCTGCAGAAGCGCAAGGAAGTCGTGCACACCGTCACTCTTCACGAGATTGACGTCATCAACTCGCGGACGCAAGGTTTCCTTGCGCTCTTCTCCGGCGACACGGGCGAGATCCGGAGCGAGATTCGAGATCAAATCAACACAAAGGTCGGCGAATGGAAGGAGGAGGGCAAGGCTGAAATCGTACCCGGCGTTCTCTTCATCGACGAGGTCCACATGCTCGATATCGAATGCTTCTCCTACATCAATCGCGCTCTCGAGGACGAGCTGGCCCCCGTGGTCATCATGGCGAGCAACCGGGGCAACTCGCGCATCCGCGGTACCAATTATCGCAGCCCGCACGGCCTGCCCCTTGATTTCCTGGACCGCGTCGTCATCATCAACACGCACCCTTACTCGTCGGAGGAAATCAAGCAGATCCTGTCCATCAGGGCTCAAGAGGAAGAGATTGACACCTCTCCCGACGCCCTGGCGCTACTCACCAAGATTGGCCAAGAGGCCGGTCTGCGGTACGCGAGCAACCTTATCAGCACGTCGCAACTCGTGTCGGCCAAGCGCAAGGCCAAGCAGATTTCCGTCGAGGACGTGCAGCGCAGCTTCCAGCTCTTCTACGACCCGGCGCGGAGCGTCAAGTTTGTCACCGAGTCGGAGAAGAGGCTGATAGGCGACGACGGAGGAGTCGATCTATCAATCACCAACGGCACGACTACGACGACGACAGCGGCGGAGAAGATGGACCTCAGCTGAACGAGGAGCTCGACGCTCGATCCATCGGCCTCGCGATCCTGGCCTCGCTCATTGAGGGATTTTTTTTACCTTTTTTTTTCTATCCTTTTTATGTTTGCTCAGTCATGCGAGAGCTGGTCGGCGTTCACTTTAGGGAATTTCAAAATGTTGATTAGGAGCGAGGACGGCGTGGGGGGTGAGAGAGTCTCACGAGCCCGGCTGTACTGTACCATATCACCGGCGTAGGAAAATAAAACGGGCTTGGGGAGCGGCAAGACGACTGGTCAGGAATCTCGAAGTGATCTACGGTGCTCCGCGTTGTCGTGTAACCCGCCAGGTTCCGGCTTTGACGTGCCGCCGTGTTCAACCAAGTGCCGTCCGCTGGGAGGAGGCAGCCCATGTGCGCGTAGGCGATATTCTTGTTTCATGTTAGAGTCAGGCTATGTGCCTGAAGAGTAATATTAATTGCTGTAGCACTCATTTAGATGCCAGCGAGAAGTCGAGTTACTCAACTCGCTCTTAAATACGTGGGTTTTCTTTTCGTGACAGATATTTCCGTGATATCCTCATCTCATTCTGCGCAGTATTTCGTCATATTCACGTCGCCCGTAAACGCTCCCAATGCTCGACTCGGATATCACATGCACCAAGTCCGTATCGGCATGAGGCTTGGCATCCAGGGTTGCGTATGGAGACCAGAGATGTCGTGCGAGGACAGAGTCTGAAGCCTCAATGACCTTCGAGCGCGGCCAGCTGCGCTGATAAGGCCTTGTTTCCCCGAAGCAGATCCTCGAGCCAGTCTGCCGCCATTGCGAGAGTTGTGCTTTTGCTGAAACCGCCGCCCTTGAGACCTGGCACCAACTCGCCCAAATCGTCGAAGCCTTCCTTGATGAGCGTACGTCGCTTTTGTTCGCTGCGAATATGATTTTCTCGCTTTTGTTCCTCGGACAGGTTCTCGCGCGGTGCCTTGGGCCCGTTGACAGTCGATTTACGTCGACGACCATTTGCTGCAGTATCAGCAGGAGGCGACGACCCATTCCTCTCCGACTTTGTCTTCCTTTTTCTTCCAGATTTTGATGCGTTTGAATCGTCGTCGATATCGTCGTCGTCGTCGTCGATGGGTTCCCGGACAATCTCGCTTTTCCGCCTTTTGCGCGGAGGGGCAGAGGCGTCTTCTTCTCTCTTGATGAATGTCGGCCCATCATGATGATCGTGCGCGAAGCGACCGTGGTTAGGACTGCTCGGGCGTGTATTGGCAGCGCTCTGATTTACCTCCAAGCATTCAAGGCACTTAAGTTGCGTTTGTTGCATGACCTCGACCGACTCCTTGTTGGGTTCAGGCGCATAACCCTGTGGAGGGCCGAAATTCGAGTCGGAGCCCCATTGCAGGTCGCTCGAGGGTGGTTTCCTTTGAGGCGAACGCCCTTTTGGCCCCCATATCCAGTCAGTAAAAGTGTTGTCGTGCTCGCCTGCATGCTCGGCCCCTTGGGAGCTCCTTCGGTTCTCTTCCCTAAACTCCTCGAGCGGCTGGTGGCGGAGGTGTCCGACTGGGTAGCCGAGGGATCGCCGAGCGAGATGGGAATCGCTGCTCTTCGGGATGCTGCTGCGGGAACCGGAGCCGTTTTGAAGTAGCGTGGCGGCGGCGTTGAGAACGTCGTCAGAATGCTGGTGGTGGTATTGCTGGGTATGAGGTGGGGGCGGCGGGGGCGGCGGCGGCGGCGGCATAAGATGCGCCCCGGACATCATCCTCTGAAGTTCTAGCTGCCGGTCAACATGACCACCGCTCGTGCTTGTATAGGCCTGCTCGGGAGCCGCGTCGAGGGGTACGTTTGAATGGGGGCCGAACGACGTGGCGGTGCCCATGAACTGGGGCGGAAGGTCGAGCCAAGCATCACTGAAGTTGAGACCCTCGCCAAAGGACGGCATGTTGTATTGATTTGCGGTCAAGTCTTCGAAGAAAGAGCTGAGGAACTTGCTGTCCGTCTCAGAAAGGAGCGGCGCTCCTGGCGCAGGATCGGGCGCATCGAACAGAGGCTCTTGATTCGGGTCGACGGCATCTGGAGGCAGAGATTAGCGGGGGGTGAACAACAGGGCAGCGGCCGTCGAGGACGACTTACAGCCAAAGGGCAACAGAGGGTCGGAATCAGGCTGCGTGGAACCCATCCTGGGAGCCTGCTGCACGGCGAGCATGGGATCGTCCTTTTGAATATCAATTCGGCCTCTCGAGCAAGGCGAGGGCGAGTGGTGAGTAGTGAGCCTGGGGGGCGGAAGGTGCAGTGGGCACGCGAGACCAAGGTCGTCGGTCGTCGATTACCATGTGCATACGTTGAGAGTCGGAGGTCTAGTCAACCCATGCCCGGGAATGGGAGGAGTCGGAGAGCATCCGGAGTGGCGGGCGGACGGAGGATGGAAGAAGACGGGTTCGATGGGACGGGTGGCCGTGAAAGAGACGGAAGACAAGCGGGCGTTTTGGAGAGGCACCAACCGGCGCGTGATGGAGGAGGTGCTAATAAGGCCGAGCCTCGCAGGTGGGGCGTAGCAGGCGAGGTACCTGCCTCTCTGACCCTTTGCGCGGTGCTTTTGCTCGGTTTATGATGTCGCGTCCACACCAACAACTACGCCGTCGCGAGAACCTGGGCCTAGGGCCAAAGAACTCAATGACAAGAGGCCGAGATGGTCGGGGATAATTGCGATGGGGATAAGTACGTAGGTGTGGCTTGATCAGAGAATGACAGGGTCCCAGGGCGATGAATGTCTCGCGGACCACGTACAATGAAGCGGAGGGATTCAGATTCACTTGAGCCAAAGAGAGGACAGCTGACGGCGTCCATCTATTGGGCCCTTGTGTAATTTTTGGCTAGGTATGAAATGTTGGGGTCAGTTGGTTGCCTTCTTCTCCCATGTACCGTAGCGGATGAACTCGTGAAGCCAAGGCTGGCGCATGCACATGACATTTGGCTACGTGATCGGAATCTCT
The DNA here is from genome assembly GCA_000956045.1 of Hirsutella minnesotensis 3608. Lineage (NCBI taxonomy): Eukaryota > Fungi > Ascomycota > Sordariomycetes > Hypocreales > Ophiocordycipitaceae > Hirsutella > Hirsutella minnesotensis. Next base: position 821,221 of record KQ030498.1, read on the forward strand.
TGAGCGTCTCGAGCGCTTTTACGGAATACGGATGCCCCTCGCGGACTGTCAAGGCTGCGGGCCGGGGGCCAGGTGCCTGCCTGTCGCCGTGCTTCGACAAAACATCTGGTGTCGAAAGTGTCCAAGCCAAGGTGTTTCTGATGGACTGAAGGTTACATGGATGCGAGGAAGGTGCTCTATTTCCGGTAGGCACTGGTACGAAGTACTTCGTACACGCGGACTCAAAGGCAGGTGGTACTTTCTGTTCCATACGCGGATGGTGGCCATATGTTGTCGCACCGCAAGACCAAGATGAGCCTTTGTATTTATAGGCAAGTTCCTCGGAGTGGACTCCGAAGGCTCCCGCCCGCAGCATACAGCATCAAGACTGCACGTTTGCATACGCAGAGCCAGTTGTGTGTACCCAGAGTTGCAGCGGCCTCGACGTCCTTGTAGCGCCTCACGCGGACGAGCTCCCAGGCCTCAGGATAAAGAGTGGCACGTTCGCAGGGTGTCATTTGCTGTACCGTACGCCCGACGAGGACGCACGGGGGCACGCGCACAGTGCATCTTACAGAAAGAGCATCCGTGGGTGGCGAATGAAGCAGGCTGCTGTCCGTAATTTGATGGACTCCTGGAGAGAACGGGCCTTTACTTTACATGGGCAAAAGTCCGACTTCTCTACCTGGGCTTCGCTGCCCGGATCCAGCCCCAAGGCCATGATTGGGTTGCTGCCGGCCAAACGGACATCTGGTTAGGGAGTGGGCGTGTGTGCATCATGCAGCAGGCTGAAAAGCCCGACGAACCATGGGGACCTGTTCAGGTTCCTGTACAAGTGTACAATTAACTGCAGCCAGAAGACTGAGGATATCCAAGTCTCCGTTTCCCCGGATTCGATCATGTCCCCCCGATCGGAAGTCGCAAAAGCCCCGTTCACGCCCATGCGCCAGAACACCAAGCTGATTCGCCCAAGCCCGTCCGGTTAATTCCGCGCCTTCCGCACTTGTTAGCTCCCCTCGATGCGACGATACGAATGGCTACTAGCGTAGAAGCGAAGCGACAATCACATGCTTCAATTGCTCCTTTGCACCCCCAGCACCATTTGATTGTGTCAACGTACAAGTACAGTACCTACCAAGTCCAAGGGTGCGCAAGAAAAGACCCTGTCCCAGGCATGAGAGACTCAGATGAAGGGGTCGGTGCCGGCTGCTTCCGCGCTGATCGGCCTTTGCCATTGTCCACCCATCCACAAGCTTCAATGCATTACGAGGTGACCAGACCACGCAAGGGCAACGGCCGTTTTCCGCCTCTTTGGCACTTTGCCGTCGTTCATGTCGCCCGGGCAGACGAGGAAAAGCCTGGCAACTGTGTCAACCCGCAACCATCCTCCTCCTCGCTGATTGGACAGCGGATGGATGACGTTGACGATGCAGCCTGGCTGAGCATTTCCAGAGAAGCCTGCGGCCTATGCTTTCGGTCGGCCCATGATCTGCAGGCCGTAGCACGCAAGCCCGGCATGCAATAGTCTGCGACGGTGTGCCTGGTTCGGGGCTGTTGCAACCCACGCCGGTGCATGGTGCCGCGCACAGCACGCGCTCTTGGTCATGTTGATTGGCAAACCGGCTTCGCACCGTCGCGGTTCATCTGGCCATGCGAATACGCCTGCGCAATCTCGACCGCACCATTACCTGCATCTGTCTCGAGCCAAGGGACACGGCGCGATGCAGACTAGAGGTGAGCTTCGCAGATAAGGCGAGGCTAGCTGTCGGTATCAACGGATCAATTTCGCATCACGAAGCCGGCCAGGGCGATTTGGTGCAAGCAGTCCATCTCTCAGCTCATGTAGAGATGTCTCTCTTTTGCGGCAGCGTACCCGATGACTTGCTATACGCCTTGCAGTACGAAGGAAAGGGGAGATAGAAACGCTCGGCTGCATGTTTGGCTGTCCAAATGGCGTACCCGGTAGCCTCGGCGGTTGCAGTTTGAGCAAAAACATCAACAACTCATCAAAAGCTGTGCGACCGTAGCTGCGCGAAACCTGGACTGCTTCAGAGAAAGACCTCTCCTCGGACGGCTTGCAAGATCTGATGCGAGAGAGCACCTCCAAATGTGCATGTTGAGAGGCTCTGCAGGCCACGCCAAGATGCCATCATTTTCTCTGGCAGCAGATTTACGAAAAAGGGAGTCGAGCACCGGCGATGCCTTCCTTGTTATTTGCGAGCCTTCCTTCTGCCTTCCGCGGCAAGAGCGGAGCAAGTAACTTAAGCCCTGTCCGGCAACTGCGCCGAAGCCACCTTCTCCCGTTCTTCACCGTTTACCCTTTTTGCTTCATCGGTCGGACAAGTACGCGTTATTACGTGTGCTTGTGCCCTGGTAAATTATTCGAATTTCCATGATGCCAAAATATTCATGCGGCAGCAATTTACTGTACGTGCAATCGCTCCTGCGTTTGGTAGCCCTCGGCCCCACGGAGCGCTAACGATTCGCGAGATTGGCAGCCGAGGGCCGGGGTTCCAAAATATTGATGCCATCGCCCTCTTCCCCTTTGCACGGGGAACAGCCATGCAAACACCGAGGACGCATCCGTTTTGTATCCAAGTTCGGTATACAAATCCGCGATCGCCACCGTCAACTGCCACGTGTGTGCTTCTTCAACTACCTAGGCCTCGCCAAGCAGTAACCGCTTCTGCATGTCGAACTGCCTGCATCTTGGCTTCTCCGACCACTGTGCAGACCAGTAAGAGCGACGAATGATAGCGTACGTTATTCTCCCCTAACACGTCAGCACCCGGCGGCAGCCTCCGCATCGGCAACGGAGAAGACGTCTTGTAATATGAGGTCTCGACCGGCATCACCTCCTGACCCGGAGGCGGACCTCGGTTCCCATCGGCCCGAATGCGTGTTTGCTAACCATGGCGCAGCTTGCCAGGCTCGTCTGCATCATTGCCTCTTTTGGGCTGAATTGTGCCAAAATAGCACCAACGTGTTGCCGGCATCTGGACCTCGCCACCAGCTGCCACCCCGCGATCTGTCACCGTCGGCACGCGAGTCCTGTGATGGTTGGTCGCCGCAGCGGCATTGCTAGTCCTTGACGCACGGCAGTTCGACCACCCCCATCAGTAACATTCTGTCCGGGATGCAGCCGTCAACAGCCGGCCTCAGAGCAGCGCGACGCACCGGACGCGGCAACCTCCTACAGCTACCATCGCTGCCCCCCTCCCTACGCCCCTTGGTTCGCGCCTACTTGCTCGGCTATGCCTCGACTGTCGCTCCGCGCCTTTTTTCACTCATTCTCAAGCATGTTGCTAAGCGGCGGAAGGCAAAGTCCGATGGGGCGTCTGTAGAGACAAACCAATCTGCTTTTCTCGATTCTGCTCTCCGCATCCTCAGAACTGCGTGTGAGCTGCGGCGATTTCCTGCGTTTTGCGCCCTCCTTGTCGGAGCATCTACTTTCTTACAGGTCAGCAACTTCTACTTCTTTCTCATTTTTATTACCTCTGGTCTTGATGTCGTGGATCCCTGAGCAGGCAGGCGTCGAGCACTAACCAAAGCTTTTACTCGGAGATAATTGCAGTGCAAATCCATAAAGAGGGAAAGATGTGTCCTGCTAACTTGGGGAACGATCCAACAGGCTCCACTGAGGCGGATTATATCCCATATCCCAGGTCTAAACCTGAGTGAGACGAATCTCTTGAGGTGAGATGAGCCAAAGATTGGAACTTGTCTCCAGGCTTGCTGACTTACACCTACCGTCAGAGTTGCGCGGTGGCTGTCAACTTTTGTTGCGTCGTGGTACAGCTTGCGTTTGCTTCAGGGGAAACAAGTCTCGACGTCTGAACGCGCAAATGCATCTCAAGATAACGAAACGAAAGGCAAAGTCGCCGGCAGGACGCTTGATCTCACCCTCTTCGCAGCCACGCAAGCTATCGATGTCATTGTGGGCGAGCTGTGGTCGAGACATCGGGCTCGTCGAATGACTGCTGGAAAATGGACAAAGGTTCGACACCTCACCCGTGCTCCCAAATCTGTCACGAGGGGTTTCAAACACTAACTTTTCATTCAAGATTGAACGACTCACTTCAAACATGATTGACCCTGTGTCTTTCGTAGCTTCATGCAGCCTCATCATGTGGGCGTGGTTTTACAACCCCGACGGCCTCCCTCGCGCCTACAACAACTGGATCACCTCCGCAGCCCAGGTCGACTTGCGCCTACTATACGCTCTGCGCCGATGCAGGCAAGGAGAGCTACGGTATGGCCAAGAGAATGGTCAAGCACCCCTACTTGGATCCATGTGCTCAGACTATGGGTTGCCTTACGAGCGCGGGGATCCCGTCAAGGCCATTCCGTTCCCCTGCGATCTCATACACATGAGGAAAAACTCCACTTGCGAAGGACATGCGTGGCGTCGGTTCTGGATCTCGTGGACATGGTCTATGCGCACCTATCTGCCCCTTGCGCTGGCTCTGCAGCTGCGCAGGCCAACGAAGCGAAGCCCGTTTACGGCCGCCGTATCGGCTAGCCGCTCTTCTACCTTTCTCGCAACATTCGTGACCCTCGTTTACTACGGTATATGTCTTGGCCGCACTCGCGTGGGGCCCCATCTCATCGGCAAGGACGTCGCTTGTCGCAACCGCATCGACGGCGGGATCTGCGTTGGCATAGGATGCTTCCTCTGCGGGTGGAGCATTCTCATTGAAACGGCCAGCCGCCGTAAGGACATGGCGTTATTTGTAGCTCCGCGAGCCTTGGCGACGTTACTGCCGCGGCAGTACTCGGCTGAGAAGCAGTGGCGCGAGACCATGGCCTTTGCTGCCAGCACGGCGGTGGTAATGACATGCGCGCTGGAAAACCCCAAGCGAGTCAGGGGTATGATGGGCGGCATCCTCAATCTCACGATGCGACGGTAGGGCCATCGGCGAGCTGTGTATTGCTGCCTGCTTCTCTACTGACAACATTTGCCAAGAAGCTGAGAGGAGGTTTCCGCGTGCGGGAAAGGTCGGGTTGAAATAGGAGGTCGACTTGGAAATCAGCGGCCTGAATCTCAACTGTGAGATCACCAACTGTACATAGAGCATGACGAGCAAGAGTAAGATTCGGATTTCGCATTGATCCATCAAAGGTCACCCGCAGGTAACAGATGGCTACATCAGTTTTCCCGGTGGCCAATCAATTCTTGGTCTATTCGTGACACGTTGAGACTCTAGGTTTCGCTTCCAGACGAAACATCAAAAAAGGACGACTGTCAACGTCCCATCACATCAAGCCTTCCACCAGGAGCAAACTCCAAGCACAAACATGCAAGCCAAGATGTCGGAACGGACTGTCGTAAAGATTTGACCGTATTTGAGCCCGACGGTCACGTAGCCCTGGAGCGGGTTGGGCAGGAAGCCGACGGCGGTCCAGAGGAGCCCCGAGGGCGGCTGGCGGCCCTTGTCGAGGAAGAAGCGGGAGGAGAGGAGGAGGGCCTCGCCGGTGGCAAAGATCCAAAAGAAGGTGCGCTTGCGGTGCTCGTTGTCGTCGTCGGCGGCCAGGTGCTGCTCGTGCGCCAGGGCGGCCGCCTCGCGCTCGGCGCGTGTGCCGGAAAAGGGGGTCAAGCAGGCGACGTAGAGGCCGAGGCCGAGGGCGAGGAGGGCATGGAGCATGCGGAAGATGAATGTGTACCTGTCCGTCTGCGCGGACCCCCTCTGCTGCTGCTGCTGCTGCTGCTGCTGCTGCTGCTGCTGAAACTGCTCCAGCGAGGGCATGCCGGGAAACGGCGACGCGCCGGGTGACATGCCGGCGCCGCCCATGATTTGCGACATCATCTTCATGAGCTGGTCGTCCGGCCCGCCGGCGGCATCCGCGCCGGGGCTGCCGGTGCGGTCGAGGCCGAGCATCATCTGCCGCAGCTGGGCGTCGGAGAGGCCGTTGGGCCCCGGGCTGGGCGCGTCTCTGCGCGGAGGGGTCGCCGTCGTGCCGGGGGTGTAAAAGTGCTGCGAAATGTCCACCTCGTCCGGGTCGGCGGCGGGTGCGGACGCCGGGACGGGCGTGACGACGACGGGCGTCGCTTGCTCGGTTTCTGCCACGTCCGTCAGCATCTGCGCAAGTCAGATCGACATGGCGAACCCCCATCACGTCGCAAACAGGTCCCGCTCTCCCCTTCCGCGAGGAGCTCGTCGTTGGGGAGACGGGGGGAGCCAACGATGCACGTTTGAGGGGACGGCCATTGCCGCAACGCACCTCCGACAACGCGGCCGCCGATGCCGGTAATCTTATTCAGGCGCGCCGCGGGAGGGAGAGGCCGGGGGGGCTTCGCAGGAAGGAGTTCGGGGTGTCCGGTGCTGGTGGTCTGCGAGGGCGATGCGGGAGCCTGGTAGACAGTGGATGTGGATGGGCGAGGGTGAAGGAGCTGAGGTGTTGATCGGACGTGGTCGCAGAGGTCGGTTTGGGAGAGGTGCGCAATTGGGGGTCCACAGGCAGGTACCGCCAAGGTTCAACTGCAGCCAACGCCCAACGGCCAGCAGCTCGCCCGCATGCCGGCGGCAACGACCCACCATGAACCTCCCTTTACTGACAGCGCACCAGCTATGCGACTGCTCCTGACGCGACTGCTCCTGACGTGACTGCTACGCGATGGGGTTTAGACACGTCGATTTTCTACTTGGTCTAGAAGCTTCAGTGCCACTTAGGCACGCTCGTTTTCGAAGCTTATGTGGCATAATCTCTTGATCACGTCAATGCGTCAGGTTTGCGTATTACAACGGACTGCCAGGCAAGACAAATAACCCCCCTCACTGCTATATTCCCGACGAGGCAGAGCTGCGACACAACCTGAAAGTCAACATTCAAGCCAAAGGGATGTCATTTTCGCTACAAGCCCGCCCCAAGTCTACTCTAGTGAGCACCTACCTACCCCAGTAATCATCGCTTTTACACCGCAAAACTCATGTACTGCCGCTGCTTGCGTGGCAATGCATGCCAAGAATGACATTTCGTACACGACATAATTAGGGCGTAGCCTTGCTCATGCTGATCAACCGTTTCACTCCGACCTGCATCGTGTCAGTCATCATCTCGAGAGCAAGTAGAGAGAGTGCTACATACCATCCAGTTACCACACTCTTCCGTCTTGTCGCGCTGAATATCCAGTTGGAGTTTCTGAGCAGTGGCATAATCCTTGGACTGAATGGCCTGTGCCAATTGCGACAATTGTTCAATGGTTGGCGCCTGCACAAGCTCTTCGTTGTTCAAGTGGTCAAACAAGAGGTTCAGACGCTTCTGCGTATCCTTCACCTGTGGGGCGAAAGTAGCAGGAGCCTTGGAAGCGACCCGCTGCATGTCTTGATCGAGGATATCCACCAGCTGCTGAGCGTTGGCGGGGATGTGTGAACGATCACCGGGAGGGTGCCTCGGTTTCGAAGGCGCTGCGGCCGGCTTTGGAGGAGGAGGAGTCGGTGCCGGGCCGGTTCTCATGGGCGGCGGCCCCGTCGGGGGCTGACCAGGAGGTGGTGCAGACGCTTGAGACGGCGCTGCTGCATAGGGAGATGGCGTATACTGGCCCTGGGGCGCAGCCTGCGGCGGGTAGGCATTCGCTGGAGGGGGCCGGCTGGCCGGACCCGGAGGAGGCATCGACATGCCCCCGGGCGGGCCATGGGACTGTTGCGCTGACGGAGCCGGAGCATACCTGTTGGATGGCGGAGCTGCCGAGGGTGGAGCGTTATAAGGCGACGCCGTCCGTGGTGCTGTGGGAGGGAACTGCGATGCCGGCGCAGGGACCTGCGGTGGAGGCGCGTACTGATTGGCGGCAGAGGACGAAGGCCGCGGGGGCGCTTGGAAGGACTGCGGTGGCCCAGCGAGCGGAGGCTGAACGCGAGGCGGAGCAGGACCCTTTGGTGGAGGGGCGGGTGTGCCGCCTGGTTGCTGGAATGGCCCAGAGGGAGGCCCGGTAGGACTCTGCTGCCCGGGGAAGGGAGACGTCATTGGAGCGGTATTCGGCGTGGATCGGCGCGGGACCGCCTTGGTCACAATAGGGACATCGTTCCAATTGTCCATCTTCTTAGCTTGCGATGGGGGCGGCTGAGATGGAGTGGGATTTCTCGGAGGAACACTTCCGGTGGGCGGAGGCATGCCGGGAAAGTATCCGGGTTGAGATGACGGTTGATACGCATTTTGAGGCTGATACGCGTTTGGAGGCTGATATGCGCTTGGAGGCTGATACGGCGTGTGAGCTGGCATGTAGGGCTGCGCCTGAGACGGAGCAGGCGTCTGTTGCTGGCCCGGTCCGACGTAGGGGTTGACGACAGGCGTGTTAGAGAGCGGCTGTGCTGGCTGGTATGCCCTAGGCACCGGGGTCCGAGATGCCTGCGTCCTCGAGGTCGCTTGCTGCCTCACTGCGCCTGTGTCTTGCGCCTGTGGCTTCTTCGTGGCCATCCTGACACGACTCCTGGCAATCTCGGCCGCGGGATAGTTGGAGGGCAATAGGTCGAGATACTTTTGTGCGACCTCAAGCTGGCCATGGCCGGCGAGAATGTCCGCATACTCTGTATACTTGTCGTACAGCGTTGCCAGCTTCCAGCCCGAGCTTTGATTCTGCTCAGTGTCCTGGAACTTGGTGACATGTCGGAAAATGGTCACCTTCTCGATGAAGTTCTGGAGTGATTTTGCGTGGAGCGAGAACGTCGAGTCCTCTGACGGCTCCTTCATGCCGGCTTGCTCCGCCTCCTCAAGCTCCGCGACCCAAATGTTGGTGACCTTTTCGAGCTTTGAGCCGACAAGATAACAGAATGATGCGTCCTTTCGTTGGCCCTCCTCGCTGATCCGATCCCCGAGCGCTTCGCAGAGGTCGGGAAACTCGTTGGGATCGGAGAAGGTGCAGAGCACAGCCATTGTCTCCTTCCAGTGCTCCAAGTCGGCATTGTAAACGACGTCCCAAAGATTCTTAGCGATGACGGATCCGAGAAGGCGCATGTAGCTTGGCATGCCGCTCTTTTGCGCGAGATAGGCTGACTGGACCTTGTCCACGAGAGATTGGCCGCCGCAGTTGGCAATCAAGAATGCGTCTGCAATGCGCTTCTCAGCGAGGCAAATCTCCGTCGCCTTCTCAAAGTTACCCAGCATCAGCGCCTTGGTGATATCCTTTTCCACCGACGTGTCGCTGTCACTGAACAAGTGGAACGGGTTGTCAGTCTTGGCGCCCTTGGTCGCGGCCAGGTTAGACAAGAAGTCTTCGCCTTCACCTTCGCCGTCACCTCCACCAAAAAAGTCTGACACTCCCTTCTTCTCGTCAGCTTCTTCATCGGGCTTGGCTTCGGCTTCTTTGCCTTCCTCATCAGCGGACTCTTTGGAAGTGCCGTTGGTGACCTTGGCGATATCCTGCTCTTTGAATCCCAGATACTCGATGATTTTACCGCGAGGGTTGTCGCCGACGAGCGTCTCCATGACCTTCCAGTCCGCTTTCTCTTCGTCCGTCTTAGCCTGTTCCATCCGGTCTTGGCAGATTGACTCTAGGCTGTCCGAGGCTAGGGCCTCTTGGAACTTTTCGGTAGCTGACGAGACATCGGAGTCGGCAGAGAACTGAGAGATGGTCACCTTCGACGACCTTTTCTGACCAGGCTGAGCAGGTGAAGCCCTGAAAACAACAATCTTGCCTCCGAATCCGAACGATGCGCCAATCGGCCTCTCATACCATCTCGGGGCCTTGCCGAGAGACCAGGATGCCCCCTGAGGCTGGGTCTGGGCGGCACGGAAGAAGTCTTCGCCGTCAAGATTCTTACCGGATGCGCTTTGAGATGTGTCCGGGTTGGTGTTCTGCAGTGTTTGAATCGTGATTTTGCCGTCGAAGCTTGCCGTCGCAGAGAGGTTGGGGTTATGCGGGTTGAAGCGTGTCTGAAAGGTCCAATTGGTCATTTCTGGAAGCTCGCCATAGCGCTCTCCAGTCTGCGGATTCCACACCAGCGTGCGGTTGTCCTTGCCTGAGGACAGTAAGAGATCACTGTCTTGGTGGCACCAAGAGAGGGACAGCACTCCCTGCTCATGGCCCTCGAGGGCCTTTTCTGGGGCGTTGGAATTGCGTAGGTCCCACAGGAGGATGACGGGCATGCTATCGTCAGGCGTCGCCGTCAAAAGCTTTGTTGAGTTATTCGGGTCCCACGCAATGGCGCTGACAGGTTTCCGGTTGTTGTTGAGCGTCAAAGAGGCCTTCTTCGTCTTCAGATCCCATACAGTGACGAAGCCTCCTGATCCGCCAGTAGCCAGGATGTGGGAGACCTTCCGGTTCCATGCCAAGCAATCAATGTCGTCAGAGCGAGCAGCTGCGTTTCCTAGTCGGAATGGGTTGGAGATATCGTTGATGTCGTAAATGAAGAGTTCGCCCTTGGCGCCCGCGGTAGCCAGTATCTGGGGCTTCAAGGGGTTGAACTGCAGGGCTTTGATGGCGCCCGTGTGCTTGGTGGTCTGCGAAATGGATGAGTCCGACGCGCCAGACTCGAGCTTGGCGGCGTCCCACAGCTCCAGCGAGCCATTCTCGAGCGCGCCGGCGATAATGCCTTTGGGGTGGTCGGAATCGGGTGGTCCCCAGGCGATATCGTAAAACCTAACTCTGGTCAGTTCGGCTCCATTGGCGTCTGCATGAATGTGGGCTGAAGCGTACTTGGACTCGGTGGTGATGCTAACGAGTGGCTGCAGCTCGAGGCCTTGCTGCTGGTCGTCGAGTGTCAGGTCCCATAGCTCTAGCTTACTCTCGTCGGAGAAGTCGGCATCAACAGCCCCAGCTCGAGTGCCGGTCACAAGAAGGGGCTTCCCCGGGCCTGGCGACCAGGCAAAGGTGGCCGTTCGGGGCACTTCGCGAAGGCGCACCATGGTGGCGGGGACTGAAGACGGGGCGGCCGGGGCGGAAACCCAAGATGATGGCGGCTCTGATAATGGCTGGCGGGATGAGTCGAGAAGTTGGAGGGCTGTCAATTCAGCTGCGGCAGCTGCACATGAACAGTTCGGCAGCCCAAGACCCCTGGCAATGGTGTAAAGAGGTCAGGGAATGAGTGGTATGACGGCTTAGAGGGCAGGCCGGAACGCGGTCGAGATATGATGCCAGATTGCAGCACTCCTTTCAGGCCCCTTCTTGAGCTCCCCCGACTGCTGGGGTGGCAGGGGACACGTCCGTGCTCCCACCCGCTATCCATTGTGGGGCACGAGTACGTACCTGCTCTAGTCACGTGCAGGCTTCTCAAGGCATCGCCCCCTGGTACTTCGTAAGCTAGCAGCAGTGGAAGGTGAAAGGTGAGGACTTTCGAAGACTTGGATGAGCATCTCGATAGCAACCGGCTGAGTAGGCAACCGAGACCTCATCTTTCAAGCCTGCACCACCAAGGAAGCATAAAATAATGGCCGACTCATCTCGCTGGAAAGCCACAGTCTTCGTCGGCGGCCTATCACAAATGGTCACGACCAGTCATGTTCTCGACGCCTTCATACCCTTTGGCGAGATCGTCGAGGTGCAACTACCCAAACCTACCGCCAACGACTCAACAGATAGTCACCGCGGCTTTGCGTACGTCGAGTATGAAGATAGTGCAGACGCCGAAGAAGCCATCGACAACATGGATCAATCCGAATTCTTTGGTAGAGTCCTCAAGGTATCGCAGGCCAGGGCCCCAAAGAGTGCCGACGAGGGCCTGGGCAGCAAGAAGGCCGTTTGGGAACAGGTTAGTTTTCAATGGCACACACTCCTCATGACCTGCGTGACTAAACTTTTACGCGCAGGAGGGCTGGTTAACGGAGCACGCTGGTGAACAAGGAGGGAGCCTCGAGGACCAAGAGAAGTTGGTCGCAGAGAGCGCCCCTGACCCGATGCAAGGTCTTGAGGGGCTTGATGTCGCGGGTCCAAAGCAGGCATGATGAGGTCCTATTTTGGTCTTTTCTTTTGGATTCTGCATAGCAATGGTGTTACAGGAGAAATCAGGCGGACACTGGCGGCTTCGTTCAAGATAATACCCGGCCTTCGGGACGACTAGAAAAGGGGCGATGAGATGTCACGTCCGCAAAGGCTTGTTGCTTTTCTTGTTGAATGTTTTGTACAATGCTCGCACCTCCAACAAAGAACAGGTTTTCTCGTCTGGAACCTGTGACTCAATCATGGTCCTAATGATCAGATCGGCCAGCGGCGCCCTGTCTCGAGAGTCGGAGGTTCTTGTCCACCACAAACTTCCTTACCACGGAATATCCGGCAGCGACCACGGCAAAGCCGACGACGACGGCTGATCGGGCTGGTCAGTTGCACATCTTGACTGTCGACGGGGCAAGGTTCAAATACCGAGGGGTATCAACTCGGCCGGGATTTCCTTGAGTTTGCGCAATCGCTGAGAGATGGTGTGGCCTTTTCAATGTCAGAATCATGTGTGCCGTTGGTTCCGGCGAGCATCTCGTCAAGACATACCGGCCTGATCCTCTTTCTGCAAGGAACAGTGAGTTAGCTCAGACTTTTGTCGGATTCGAGGATTCCGACTCACGGGAACCGGTCGCATGAAGCGGGTGGACGGGCGGAACATCATCCGAGCCGTCGGCTGGAACGCGCGCATGGCTATCGTGGGATGCATTTCGAGAGAGCGTGGACGGTCAGGGAGGTTGATTGGCAATGGCGACGACGCAATTGGGAATTGTTGCGCTGATGGAGGTGGTGGTGTTTCGCAGGTCGCTGCAGCTCTTGGTGCCGTCAGAGTGTCGGCCCGCGCAGCGTGGGGTGGGTGCCTTACAATTGGCCCGTCGACGCCTCAGGCACACACTGCGCCAGCAACGTCCGATCCGAGCTAGGATCAACGATTCAACTTCACCACTCGCCGCCTCGCGCACGCCGACAATTGTCCAACCCGCTCGCCCACAACCCGCAAATACCAAACTCTCTCGCAATGGCCGACGACGATCAGCAGGAGCTTGTCACCAAGCCCTTCAAGTTTGTGACTGGTAGGGCCACGTTTCCGCCCTGAAAACTCATTGCGCGGGATCCGAGGCTAACAACATTGCAGCCGGTAAGCCCGTCGCCGAGTCCTGGACAACATGCGCTGCGCCGCGGATCAATCGCGACGAGCCGCCTCGAAATCCTGAATTTGCACGCTGAACTGTTGCTTCCATAGGCACCGATGCCCGCTTTCCGAACATGAACCAGACCAAGCACTGCTGGCAGAACTACGTCGACTACCACAAGTGCATCATTGCCAAGGGAGAGGACTTTGCACCTTGCCGTCAGGTACGAAGACACTTTCAGCAATTTCGCGGCTGGGTCAGCGGGCTGTACTGACTGTTTCTTAGTTTAAGCTGGCCTATCGATCTCTGTGCCCGTCAGGATGGACTGGTCGATGGGACGAGCAGCGAGGTAAGTTTCATGCCTTTACTACTCTGTCGGAGACTAACGACAACTACAGAGGCTGGAAACTTCCCGGCGAAGCTGGACGCTTAGTTTACGTTACATCGTGACGCAGTTTCTGTTGATGGTTTGGAGTTTGGAATATAGACAGAACGGCTGAGGCCCCGCTGCCGGCGTGTCACATGCATTGCGGCCATCGCTCGGGACATGAGACTCAGAGCGACGTCCAACTTCTTATCATCGTAAATCTGTATTAATACACGATTTCGCGTGTGCGGTTGTGCAAGGCTCTCTAAGCCGCTGGTATCATGTCCTAAAGAGCCAAGTGCTCGTGCCGATTCCAAACTCCAAACACCCATGCATAATTGCCAAAGCGTAATCCAAACAGATCAAGGAGAAATGTGCTGACAATTTGGCATCATTTCTGGTCTCCAGCCTCGTCGTCTGAGCTCAAGAATTCGTCATCCTCGTCGAAACCAAAAAATGTCCTCGGCTTGTCCGTCTTTGTCTGCGGAAGATCCGAAGACGGCGACGACTCCTTTGAACTTGACTTTTCTTCATCCGAGCCGCTCCCACTCTTTGCTTGCCCTGAAGATGAGGATCCATGTGACGTGCTCAATAGGTTGTCCTTGTAGTTACCAGCCTTCATCGCGGCAAGAACGGCTTCGCGGGTCTTTTCGCTGCTTTCCTCTTTATCTTCGACCCATTTGCCATCAACTCGTCCTTGGTTTCCTGATCGAATCTCGGCCTCTTTCTCTTCGGACATTTGGACAACCTGTTCCCACCGCTTGCGGCGCTTTTCCTTTTCCTTCTTCTCCATGTCGGGCTTGATGGCGAGGTATTCCGCGAGGGCCTTGGCCTCGTTCACGGTTCGCAATCTGCGCCCGTCGAGATTGCGACTTGAGCCGTGGTTTTCCTGGTTCTTGTTTTTCCGATTTGACATGCGGCCACCTGCCGCTCGGAGCTGGGAACCGAATCCACCTTTGCCACCGCAAAGTGGTACAGCGAGTCGTAGTGAGAGGAAGTCATCGTCGCTGGTGGAGAGGTAGGCAGATAGAGGAGCCTCTGATTGTTGAGGGATCTGTCTATTCGATAGCGTTGTCAAAATGAGCCGGGTGTCGGTGGTAGGGAGCCGGTCATTGATCTCCTCGCGCAATCGCGACACAGTGGTGGCAGGTGGAAGCGGCAGAACGAGCGTCGCCGGCAGTCCGAGACCGCCAAAAGTGGATATGAGAACGTTGATATTTTGTGAGGGAGCCATTGCGCAGTACTGCTTTGCTCGTGTCTCTTTGGTTGCGTTTGGTGGGTTGTGTTCTGTTGATGGTCATCCAGCTTGAACCTGGCTCGATGGGTGAGGGTCGCGAACTTAAGCCAGAGGCAGCTGACTCATCATGAATATTTGCAAACCATGTGACGGCGGAAACTGACATTTGCCACAGCGGAGTGGCTTGCGCGGGCTTCACGTGATTCAAGCCACAGAATGCACACAAGCCACCCCACTTCGCTAGGTGAATTTCTCATAGGGCTTCGCCCACAAAAGTTATCCATTTTGAGAACCGGCAAGCCGTAGGAAAAACCGCCCATCTTCAACATCGACCAGCCGAGCCAAACCGTCACGATGTTGATTCCCAAGGCTGACCGCAAGAAGATCCACGAGGTATTTCGACGAACGCGACGATGGCAGGCTTAATTGAGCTGCAGTGACTGACCAGACTGCCAGTACCTGTTCCGCGAGGGCGTGCTCGTGGCCCAGAAGGACTTCAACCTGCCCAAGCACCCCGATATCGACACCAAGAACCTATTCGTCATCAAGGCGTGCCAGTCGCTCAACTCCCGCGGCTATGTCAAGACCCAGTTCTCCTGGCAATACTACTACTACACCCTGACCCCCGAGGGTCTCGACTACCTCCGCGAGTGGCTGCACCTCCCGGCCGAGATCGTCCCCGCCACCCACATCAAGCAACAGCGATCGCACGCTCCTCCCCGTGGCATGCTCGGCGAGGGCGAGCGTGAGCGCCGGCCGTTTGGCCGCGGCCGCGGCGACCGTGGCGACCGTGAGGGTGGATACCGACGGAGGGAGGCTGGTGATGGCAAGGAGGGCGGCGCTCCGGGCGAGTTTGCTCCTCAGTTGTGAGTGATTCCCATGCGCAGTCCTACCCGTCGCAAAAGAGAGATGGTCATGCTAACATGCTGCACAGCCGTGGTGGCTTTGGCCGTGCCCGTGGAGCTCCCCCTTCTTAAGCGGCACAGTTTCTTTGTTTCATGAATATCGAGATGCATGGCGAAAAGGAATCGACATGTACTCTTTAAAAACGGAAGGCGATTCTTACCATGAGAGTTCGCTCTTGAAACCGGCCGAGCGGGAGACACGGTGGGAGTTCGGGGGTTAGATCCTCGGAAATGATTTGCATCAGGGTCAATGTCTACCATGGAAACGTTTTTGCTCGACAATACGTGAGGCGCCCAATCTCGGTGACGCGACATGCTCTTCCGCCTTTCATGCAGAGTCTTGGGTCTTTTGGGAAATCATAGTTCACACGTCATCAGCGCAGCTACGCCAGCCATTACGGCACTGAATATCTTTTCGAATTTGGATGGCTGTGACGGATTCAAGCTACACACTCGCAAACAAAGGCGGTAAGGACACAGATGACAGCTCGGCAGATTCAATGCTCAAGGGGCGGTACTGCTGGGCCGTGATGACGGAATCCGTCCTGTAGCCCCATATCCGTAGCGATTCTCCCAAAAGGATTCCAAGCTCCTCTGTACGCAAGAGTGGATAAGTCGTCAGGAATATACGACTTGTAGGGCAGGCCACACCGGCTCGCCGTTTTGGCAAAGTGGATATCGTCTGCATGAGTGACAGACCACGGTTCCGGCGGCTGCATCTTCTTTGATTTGTCGCATGACATGCCAAAGGGCGGTGTCTCTGGACCGACGAGGCGCGAGAATCGCGATGGGCTGACAAGCGAGGAGGTGCAGTCGGAGGAGCAAACCGCGGGAGGCTTCCGAAAGCGGAGCTGCTAGAACGGGGGATGCGGCAGGGACGGTTCCGTTGCATGTCATGCTACGATCTGTTGCCCATGGTTGCTTGTTTAACCGGTGTCAACAAGACTTGGACAATGTTGACTCTCGACATTTTGCAGAGCCTTCTGCAGTCTGAGGATACGAAGGGCTCGTCCCCGGGTAAATGCTGTAGGTTCTGCCCGCTTCTTCAGAATCCACAACACCGTCAACGAACACGTAGCTCCGCAGGCTTGACGAGGGGACATGCGGAAGCGGAGGCCAAGGTGAACAAGGTCGGCTTATTGTTGGGCGGGCAGCTCCGACACGCCCCGCTCTGGGATTCAAGTCGTGCCAAGATGACGCCGTATACGCACGGTCATGGCAAGGATCGCAGTGACGACAGCAGCCGTTCTAGACTGCGGTGACCGAGATGGAGCTGGGGCTCGAGAGGCGAAGCGGTGTTGTGAGTCGTGCGACCACGAAGCCGAGGCGACATTTCCGGAACGCCAACACGGCTAACCAGGTGAAGCTTCCAGACTTTGGGGGGGATAGTGGGGAGCCGCATCGTCACACACCGTGCGTTGCGTCGGAGCCGGCGGGGCAGCATTGTGTGCGAATCCAAAGGGCCAGACGCCTTGCCTGGTCGGCCCCATCCTCGATGGTCGTCGAGGGCCGACAGACCTCGTCCTCATGCAGGATGGATCCCCAGAGGGCCCTGCGGTCGGGGGGCCTTCGGGGTAGAAATAGGTATCGCACCGCCCCCTCCTCGCGGCTCCGAGCTTGGACGGCGAGCTAACAGTCATCCGAACTTGGAATTTGGAAGCTTCGATTGTATTGTAAGTATTTTCCGCGACGGCAGACTTGGAACTGCGAATCATGGACAACTGACCAAAGATTCGACTGGAACAGTCTTTGCGGTATTTCTAGAGCTCACTGCTCTTGTTGCTTTCCCTGACAAAGGGATACCCTGCTGCCGACAACGAGACGAGCATTCGAGAATAAACAGAAAGATGGCATCCCTCCCCAAGGAGATGAAGGCTCTCCGGTACGTCGCTCTTATACTGTACATGGACAACGCCGCGTGGTCCAAAACCCATCAGGGTTCGCCAAGGCCGTCAATCGAATGACGTGATAGGCTTTTGGCTTCTCATCTCTAACCGTGTGAACCTGCAGCTACGAGAAGCCCGAGGATTGGTCCATCGTCAAAGTCCCGCTACCCGAGCTACGAGACAATGACGTCCTGGTGCAGGTCAAGGCCTGCGGTGTCTGCGGTACCGGTACGTGGGCAGGTCACATCGCAGCAGAATCACGGGGATGGATTGACTAACACGGCGCGACGTGAACAGACCTGGTAGGCGGCCATGATTGTTGCACTTGTGCTGCTGGCTGACACAATTCCGCGACAAAGCACATCCACGAGGGCGAGTTTATTGCCAAGTTTCCCCTGATTCCCGGCCACGAGACCGTCGGCCTCATTGCGGCCGTCGGTAAGGTGAGCGAGCATCTACGATTCGATCGGAACTCGATATTCTACAAGAAACACACGGGCCAACACAAAATCGCAGGATGTCAAGGGCTTCAAGGTCGGCGATCGCGTCGCGGCCGATAACAGTGAGCTGTGCAACGAGTGCTTCTACTGCCGCCGCGGCCAGCTTCTTCTGTGTGAAAACGTACGTGCCCCTACCACTTACAAGAGTGCTGTGCGCCGTTTCTGAAAGCCACAGTTCAACGCCCACGGCGTCACCATGAACGGCGGCTTCGCCGAGTACTGCGCGTATCCTGCGGCCAAGGTCTTCAAGATCCAGAACCTCAACTGGGTCGACGCCACGCTGCTCGAGCCCGCTTCGTGCGCCTGCCATGGCCTCGAGAAGATCCGACCCAAGCTGGGCTCCCACGTCCTCATGTTCGGTGCCGGCCCCACTGGCCTGGTGAGTTGCCGTCTCCGGTACTGCGTTGTGGTTTGGCATTAACGGATCGTCCAAAGATGCTCGCTCAGCTACTGCGGCAAAACGGTGGCTGCCAGGTGACCATTGCTGCCCCCAAGGGTCTCAAGATGGACTTGGCCAAGAGCCTCGATGCGGCAGATACCTACATTGAGCTCTCTCGCGAGAACCCCGACGCTCAGTTTGCGCAGCTCAAGAAGGACAACCCCTACGGCTTCGACATTGGTACGTCGCCTCGGGGGAGCTTGATGCGTCTCGGCTGCTAACCGTGAGCAGTCGTCGAGGCTACCGGCTCCGTCAAGATCCTGGAAGACGCCATCAACTACGTCCGTCGTGGCGGCACTCTTGTCGTCTATGGGTAGGCGATCCTCACTGCGTGGCGATGGACGAAGTCGACAAACTAACGGCAACCAGTGTATACGCCAGCTCTGCCAAGGTCTCTTGGCCCCCGGCCAAGATCTTTGGCGACGAGATTACCATCATCGGCTCCTTCTCAGAGACCTACATGTTCCGTACGTATCCCTACTGATCGAGCTTGGGCTCATGATTTAGCTTTGCTAACCGTTCTCGGCGCAGCTGCCACCATTGACTACCTCGACTCCGGCAAGGTCAAGACCAAGGGCATCGTCAACAAGACGTTCAAGCTCGAGGAGTTTGACAAGGCGCTGCAGAGTATCAAGGATAAGAGCGCCATCAAGGCGGCCATTGTCTTTGACTAAATATTCTGCAATGGCAAGGCAACGTACATGTATTCTGTGTTCAAGTTCCTGTCAACTAGAGTCGTGCCGCTCAGTGCTTGGTGTATCTAGCTGGAGTGTGTAAGAGGGTTGGACGCTAGACTTGGGCTGTCATTGACAAAAAACTTTTTGCATAGATTTGACTGTCCGTCATGCGGTACAGAAATGGGCATCGACGAAGAGTTGAATGTCGAAGAAACACCTTGCCGCAAATATTTACATCAGTCGTCGTGTTGTTTTCATCTTGGCTACCAACGCGGCGGTCTGTCTTGCCCGTTGGTTAATCTTCCGGGCCCCAGGAAGCATGAGTCCAGCCAGACGAAAGGTCAGCAGATCTTTTTACACCGAGACATTGTTGACAAATGCTTGACTGGCAGACTGGCCATGAACCAACATCACGGGGCACGTCTTGTTGCTTTTCGGGAGGGGAAAATGATCAAGACTTGATCTGGGTTTCACGATTCTTGCACCACAAAGTGGGGCCTGTGGCCGCGGCCGCCAAGTACAGAAGCCGGAGAGGCACGAGCAAGAGGCAGGCACGAGCAAGAGAGGTGGGTACCTAGAGGCAGAGGTTCTTTAGTATACGCGCCTGCCTCTTGCCTCTACTTCTGCCTGCCTCTACCTTTACTTACCTCTACATGCCCCTATAGCCTCTGCCTTACGTAGCTGCCTCTGCGGCTAATGCCTCGATTTAATTAGCGGCCGTGACGGTTAAGCTATAGGCCCTACTTTGTTGTGTAAAAATCGTGAAATCGTGGTGTAATTAAAACTAGTCCCTTGATCTGAGACTCTCGCGTGTTAGTGCGGCTCAAGCCGGCAACTTCCGACATCAGGTGCATCCTTTTGATGGGGTATCTCAGAGGAGATGCAATCAAAACATCAAGGTCCAACGGCATTGTGCTCATTTTCATACGTGGCGGGGAGCATTGATTGCCGACACTATGGGAGAAACGAATCGAGCCTCGCAGATCCAGGGTAGTGAGAATTTCCGGATGCAACGAGGCATTGGATGTCACTGCTAGAGACCCAATCGAAATGAGACGGGTACGAAGCTACAGTGTGGTGACCGAAGTAATGGCAGTCTTCTGGTGAGAGATGCACCAAGTGAGTGTTATTACTTTTGGTGGGCAACACGTAGGCAGGTACCCAACCAGAGAGAGCCAGTACCTTAGCAGAGGAAGAAGTGAAGGGGTCCCCTGCCGAGACCATGGGCTGCAGTGCGCCCCGACGCTCTATCCGGGCAAGGCCATTGAGTTTGCGGGGGAGGGCTAGCATCCATTGGCTCTAGGGCGGCTCCTGCAGTGGACTTGTGGATACTGAATAGGCCCGCTGTTGGTGATGCATACCGTGCGTCCCCCGCTGTAGTTTAGTCGAGAAGGATCAAATAGCATCAGATTGGGGGCACTTTTGTCCCCCTTGGCACCAACAAGTACCGAGAGACCCCCAAATGCATGTACCGCCCTCATCTCACCCCACGGCAATAGGTACGAGGTGTTGACGTTAATCTTGCCTTGGTGACGGCCATTTCCTCTCATCGCCTGTGGCTCCTCATCTCTTTTTGTCGCGTCGGGGTGCCACAAGACCAATCGCTCTCCCAGAAGGGGTGCCAAGCGAGCGCTCGCCGGGCGCTTCTCACGGATTACGCGCGTACATGCCTCATACAATCACTCAGCGAGTGACATGACTTGATAGTGGAGCCCTTGGTCTCTCTCTCCTGCCAAACTTCCATCTGGAGGCGCGCACAGGAGGCAAGACTCTCGACACCTCACCCACTTTTGTTGTTTGCTCTCTCCTCGAACCTCATCTACGCTCATTTGCCTACGCAGTCCTAGCCTCTGTTATTTACGGGGCCCGTCCGGGGCTGAGGCTCGCAACAGCGCCTCGGGCAGCTGAGCTCCCGTAGCTGCAGCTACCGCCTCCTCGTATCCTGCCGCCGTTCCCCTTCCCCCCAATAACGAACCCAAGCTGCCGCTGCTTCCTCGCCCAGATGATTCGTCGGTCCTGGTCGTTGGTAGGAGCATCTCGACGTCCAGTCCCCCTTCCGCCGGCATGGCGTCTTCGACTCGCAACGCAACCCGGGCGTCGATGCGGCGCGATCCCGTAACGCGAATGCACCACGATGCCCTCCTGACGCCCACGACGCTGCCCAGAGCCCCCGACGCCGCCGGCCCAAGCACGCAGACCGACTCGTCCACTTCAGACTCCGACCTCGAGCCCCTCAGGCCGCCCGATGCTCGGCCCCGGCACTCGCGATCCATGAGCAACCCGTTCCCCTCCCTCTTCAACTCCAAGAAGAAGCGCAACGAGTCCGCTGGGCCTCCGCCGCCGCCCAACCTCGAGCTCGAATGCAGCCAGGGGCCCATGGCTGGCCAGGGCTTCAGGAAGCACAAGCGAGGCAGCTTGACGGGCAGCAAAGACTTCGCCACTGGCCACTGCATGACTTGCGCTTCGCTCGTCAAATGGCCCCAGGAGCTCAAGGTGTTCAAATGTACGATCTGCACCACCATCAACGATCTCGCTCCCACTGAGCCCGATGCTCGAAAAGCGAGACCCGCGAGTAGAAGGCCGGACACAAATCAGGAATCAGCCAGCTTGTCAATTAGAGCCGTGCCGCCTCCACGCTCCTCCTTTGAACTTTCCCCTCATAATCCATCAACTTCAAGCCAGCCCGTTTCGGTCCAGCACTCCAAAAGGCTTATTAGGCAATGTCTTCAATCCTTTCTCATAAAAAGACTGGGAGCCCGGCCCACGTCCAACTCGAAAACGCACCCAGATCTTTCTTCCTGGCTGATCGATGGCGACCAGTCACATTCGTCCGCAGACAACATGGGCTATGCCAGATCTCCTGCAGCAGACCATCGACGGACGACGAGCAACCCACCTTCGGAGTATCAACCAAAATATGTCTTTGACCAAGAGCCTACGTTGCATCCCAATCGGGCACGACTCAACACGACGACGACGACGAGATCCTACTCGTCACTCCGACCCGAGACACCTTTGCTGCAGCCAACCGCATCGGTGAACCCGTCCAATTCCAGTCGCCGAGATGTGCCGGCGGGCAGAAAAGAGGATTACAAGAAGACGTTCAAGCCAATGGCAGATTACATCGTCGCATGCCTCGGCTCTTTTGCTTGTGTGAACGCATCCTTCATGTCAAGGCCGAAACAGTCTGCGCACCATGGCACCGACTTCTCCATCCGGCGCAAGCCTGTCCCCTCTCGGGAGCCCCCGAATCGTCGCCCGCCAGAACCGCCGCAAGAGGCATCGCAAAACCGAGAGGCGACACAAAGCGAAAGCTTCCTCAATGGGCTGGATCCAAAGATGCTGTTACTTGGCGATTTCGCTGAGAATGGCATGTGGTGGACGGGCGGACAGGAGAACGTCGTCATGACGGCTGCCAATTCCGCGAATCGTTCCGAGAGCGCCAGTAAAGCTTCTGAACTGCTCAAGTCACCCGAGCTGAATTGGCAAGAATTAGGCGATTGGTATACGACCGTCATCAATGCTGCGCAGGGATGGTTCGAGGTGTATGACGAACTGTCGAGGGATGCAAACTTCGCATCAATGACCGAGGCAGACCTTGAAGCAGTAGAGGCAGAGCTTTTGCAGGCTCAGTCTCAGCTGCAAAGGGTACTGCTCAAAGCAACAGAGCTCCTTTTGAAGAGGCCCGGGCGTCCGCTCACGACGCCCCTTGATCTTCGATTTCTCCTCATCATATTAGAAAACCCACTCTTGCACCCAGGCACGCATGTATTCCACGGTCTGCTACAGAGCGAAGAAGCGCACACGCCCTCCGCCGAAGAGTCATCTCCTACAGAGACGTCAATGCCTGCAACGGGTCCCCTTTCTGGACAGCATTCAGGCATCATCAAGCGCATCATCGGCCTGCTGTCCAAGTCTTCGGCAGAATGCCACAATCAGTTGATTTACTGGTTCTCCAAGTTTCCCAACGCCCACTTTACTCGAACAAAGGATTTGGTTGCTGGTTTCCTAACCTATCGTCTTCTCCGCCAGAGCGCAAAGACTCGCCCTGCCCAAGTGGACATCACTGCCGGGCTGATACCGGAGATGCAAGCGGGCCGATCACTCGGAGCGTACCTTCATGATGAGATAGGATCGGGTCAGCCCAAGAAGGCCAAGGAGCCAGATAAGTCCATCATGTACGCCGACGACTGGCAGATCAAGGCCTCAGCTCGCGTCCTCGCCCTCTTATTCGCAGCAAACAACCTCCGAATCGCGCGACAGGGGGGCGATGGGTTGTCAAGACCGAGTGAATCCTCTACGACTCTTCGTGACGATGTCTTGGCTTGCGATCAGTGGCTCCCCACCAGCGACTTTTATAACCTAGTCATCGACAACATCGATCTGGTGGGCGACTTTGAATCGTGGGAGACGAGGCGATCCAAGTTCGCTTTTTGCCACTACCCATTCCTCTTGAGCATATGGGCCAAAACCCAGATTCTCGAACACGACGCTCGACGGCAGATGCAGAATAAAGCACGTGACGCTTTCTTTGATAGCGTCATGACACGCAGAAACATTAAGCAATATCTGTCTCTGGAAGTTCGCCGAGACTGTCTCGTCGATGATAGCTTGAAGGCAGTCGGAGAGGTCATTGGCAGCGGCAGCGAAGATGTCAAGAAGGCCTTGCGAATTACATTCAGGGGCGAGGAAGGCATCGACGGGGGAGGCCTCCGGAAAGAGTGGTTCTTACTCCTCATTCGAGAAGTTTTCAACCCCGAACACGGTCAGACATGCCCTCTTCATTACAGAATTCCGTACTGACAACTTGAACAGGCCTGTTCCTCTATGACGAGGATTCTCGGGCTTGCTACTTTAATCCTAACTCGTTTGAAACTTCGGATCAATTCTTCCTTGTTGGCGTTGTCATGGGTCTGGCCATATACAACTCGACCATTCTCGACGTTGCTCTGCCGCCGTTTGCTTTTCGAAAGCTTCTCGCATCCGCCCCTACACGAGCTCAAGGTCCCACGGCGCATCCAAAGCCGGCACTAAAGTACACCCTCGACGATCTGGCCGAGTACAAGCCGCGCCTGGCCCGAGGACTAAAACAGCTTCTCGAGTTTGACGGAGACGTAGAAGAAACGTTTGCTCTGGACTTTGTGATTGATGTTGAGCGATACGGCACTTCGGTACGGGCACCGCTTTGTTCTGGCGGTGAGCAGAAGCCAGTGAACAATGACAACCGTCGAGAGTATGTCGATCTCTACGTTCGCCATGTGCTGGACACGGCGATTGTCAGGCAGTTTGAGCCTTTCAAGCGGGGCTTCTACACTGTGTGCGGCGGGAATGCCTTCTCGCTTTTTCGTGCGGAAGAGATTGAGCTCCTTGTCCGAGGATCAGACGCAGAACTCGACATCGATGCTCTGCGGGCCGTCGCCGAATACGACGGCTGGGAGAGCCGGCAGCCCGACGGGCAGGCGCCCGTCGTCGGATGGTTCTGGAACACGTTTGCCAAAGCGACGCCCACTGAACAACGAAGATTGCTTCTTTTCATTACTGGTAGCGACCGGATCCCAGCTATGGGGGCTGCCATGCTTACCATCAAGATATCGTGCCTCGGCGAGGATTGCGGGCGATTCCCGATTGCGAGGACTTGTTTCAACCTGTTATCCCTGTGGCGCTATAAAACAAGGCAGAGGCTTGAAGCCATGCTCTGGCGAGCTGTACATGAGAGCGAGGGATTTGGCCTGAAATAGCGGCTCTTTAACGAAGTTGATGAAACACAGCATGGCTCGGAGTTGGCACAAGACTTTGGTCGATTAGTCGGGTTGCTATTCAATGCCTCTAAAGGCGGTTGGCAAATTCGAAACGGAAGGCTACAATTGTTATGTTGGGGATACATCAGTGATGCCTACAAAGTATGTTTCTCGCGATCTTTGCCGCCCACCCTTATGAGAGGTTCTACAAACTCCGGTCCCACGAAAGTGTGCGCGCTAATGTACGAGTCTGATGATGGTCGTTTCGTGGTATTCTGGCAGTTCTAGAGATTTTACATTGCCTCTTGGGTTTGGCATCAAAAATTGTACACAAGACGTGCTCCGTCTTTCTAATCCTCCTCAGTCGCGCCCATGCCGCCCGCTTCCCGGGCCCTCTTGAGCATCTCCTGCTCCTTCTTGAGCTCGGCCCTGATCTGTCTGTTCCTCTCGCGGTCGACGGCGGCCTGCTTCCTGTGGGCGTCGACGGCCCTCAACTCCTCGACGTCGTGCTCGTTTGGCTGGACGACCTTGGCGCGCGTCGACGCCACGAACTGGTCCCAGATGGCATTCGACCGCTTTTTGCGCATTTCAAGGTGCACGCAGCGCTCGCCGGGCGCCACGGGCGGGGCCTTGGACAGGTTCGTGCGCGACGATGGGAGCTGCTGCTGGGGCTCGGACGAGGCCGCGGCGGAGTCGCCCTGGGTGGTCTTGGTGCGGAGGTATATCGTCATGACGGGTGGCGTCTTCTGCTTGTCGTGGCGGTTGACAATCATGGGCACTGACGGGTTGTGGTACTTGAGCGCGGGGAGGTAGTCGCGCCAAAACTTTCTGCGGAGAGGACGGCACCCCCGTCGACAGTAAGCATCGAGGACGACGACCAGGGGAGAGGGGACTCGGGTTTGCTTGCGCTGGGACAGGGGACGTTACCTGGGGCCCATGTGTCCGCCTTTGATCTTAAGGGCAAAGTCCATGTGTATCCTCGTCACCTCCGGAGGGAGCTTGGCCGCGCCGGGGCCGCATCGCAGCCTGAGGAGCTTGTCTCGACGTCAGAAAGTGATGAATCAATCGGGAGTTTCGCAGGCGGAGAGGCGCGCCGAAGGAGGGCGGGAGCATCGTCGGGTTCGGGGGAGCTTGTATGTTATACCTTCTGTAGGTGCGTGTCAGCGGGGGAGACTGTATGGCCAGGGGCGGGGGATCAACGGGGAGGACGGACCTCGCGCAGCTTGGAGAACCTATTGCCTAGCGACCTCATCCTTGCCGGTGGGAACGAGCTCGGCGGCGAGCGTGTCTCGAGCGATTCACAGCCTGCCTTGCGTGGAAAAAGAAGCCCGTCGCTGGTCCTGCATCGCAGGGGAAAATACAGCACCAGGCCGCGGCGACGTTGACAGGACCCCTGCTGTGTCCGGTCCGGCTGATGATCCGGCAGTGGATGGCTTGGTGGGCCATGACGCCGACGGACTTATTCTCCCCTGGGCGCAACTTTTTTTTCTGGCTTGCATTTCAGGCCTCTGGATAGCTTCGACCGGCCCGTGGCCAATTGACGCTCGACGATGCACCGCGCAGCTTCGACGCGATGGCTCAGCCGGGCCCTGCGCATCGGCGACGCAGTCTCTGCAAACAGCGTCCCTTTGTACCTGTGTCCAGCTGTAGGACTCCGACGCGGCGCCCTTGAAGGTCGCCGTCTGGCGCTCCGGCCTGCGCGTATACGCTCGAACCACACGGATGCCGTGGCCGCCTCTGAAGACCCGACGCAGCATGCAAGTGCGACGGCCGCTCGTCAGAAAAATCGAATTCCGACAACGTGCAGCGGATGCGGAGCCTTTGCGCAGACCGACGATCCAGAGCAGCTCGGCTACTTTGATGCCGGGAGCAAGCGGGTGCGAAAATGGCTTGAGCCTTGGAAATACGAGAAGAAGCCGACGCCGAAGGCGTCCGAATCAAGCGCAGATCAAGTCATCAATGAGTCGCTCCGCTCCTTGGATCCAAGTCAGATCGAAGCTCTTGGATTGAGCACATTAGTCGAGGACCCGACCCAGAAAGCTCAAGTACAGGACACGACGGGTATGTCGGTGAATCGGAATATGCCAGTGCGAAGCTGAATTTTGATGGTATAGCTCCGGTCAAGCCCCCGGTGTGCGACCGATGCCACAACTTACTCAACTACAGTACCACGAGCGACACGGCCAAGGTGACCATGTACCATCCAACCGTCGAGTCGCTGCGGGAGACGATTGAGGAATCGCCGCACAAGCACAACCACATATACCACATCATTGATGCCGCCGACTTTCCCATGTCCTTGATTCCTCGGTTGAACGTGCTGCTCGGAGACGTACCACTGCGGACGCGGAACCGTCGCTCCCGGGCATCTCGATACCAGAAAGACCGCAAGACTGAAATGAGCTTCATCATTACGAGGAGCGACCTGCTGGCACCCACCAACAGCATGGTCGACAGCTTGATGCCTCGGCTACAGCAGATCCTGCGAGATACCCTGGGCAGGATCGGCGACCGCGTCCGTCTCGGCAATCTGCGATGCGTCAGTGCCAAGAGGGGATGGTGGACCGGTGCCGTCAGGGAGGATGTCTGGAAGAGAGGAGGCGCGGGCTGGATGGTGGGCAAGGTCAATGTCGGCAAGAGTCAGCTATTCGAAGCAATCTATCCCAAGGGCAGGATGACCGAGGGTAATGCCGCTGGCCATGCAGAGGTTGCAACGTACCCGCGCGACGAAGCCGGTACTGAATCGTTGAGCCCTGGAGGCGTCGAGGGCCAAGATGCGCTGGATGAAATCAGCGTTGGAGAGCTTCTGCCACCGCCACAGCCCGCCAAGAACTATCCAGAGATGCCAATCGTCTCATCCTTGCCTGGAACCACGGCGTCGCCGATTCGAATTCCGTTTGGAAACGGCAGAGGAGAGCTGATTGACTTGCCAGGCTTGGCGCGCTCCGACTTGGACCTGTATGTGAAGGAGGAGTACAGAAAATCGCTGATTATGAAGGATCGCATCGTTCCGCAGCAGGTCTCGGTCAAGGAGGGAAAATCTTTGATCCTCGGCGGCGGTCTAATTCGCATCACTCCGCGCGACGAAAACATCACGTTCCTCATGTACAACTTCACGCCAATCAAGGAGCATCTGACGGCGACGAGAAAGGCCATCGAATATCAGAACCAGACACGACACTCAGCCGGCTTGGAACACATAGCCATCCCGGACATTGGTGATAAGATGAAGCACGCAGGCACCTTTAAGCTGAGTCACGACGTTACCAAGAAGAGAGCTGGGCCATTGACCCGCAAAGAAGCTGTGGGACTGAAGGTCGAGAAGCTCCCCTTCCGCGTCGTCTCGACCGACATCCTCATTGAAGGCGTCGGGTACGTCGAGATTGTGGCGCAAATTCGGCGAAGAACTTATGAGGGTTTCTCGGCGGCGCAAATGGCCGCGGAGTGGCAGGCCAGAGAAGTGCAGAAAAAACGGCTTCTCGAATCCCAAAACATCGAAGGAGAACAAGACACAGATGCGGTATTCTCTGAATTGAAGGGCATGAGGAGGGACGCCGACTCAGCGACGGGCAAGGAGAATCCCGCCGTGACGCCAGCAGTCTGGCCGGAACCTGACTGGCCGTCGGTGGACGTGTACTCGCCCGAGGGTCGATTCGTGGGATCGCGCAGGCCGATTGAAGGATGGATGATGAACAAGCCCGTTGAGGCCAAGGGCAAGCAGAAGAAGTCGAGGCCGAGGCAAAGCCAGAAGGGCATGAAGAAGAAGGCCAAGCAGGAGAAGAAGGCGGCCAAGCTGGAGAGGAGGGCGGCCGAGAGCGCCAATGGCCCTTGAAGTCTGTACTACATCACCCTTCCTTCATGGGAGGACTACAAAACGATACCCACTCATCTCATTGATGAAAGATTCGGCGAGATGAGGCTGCGTGTCGTTGAAAGTGAATCGTGCATTTACTTTGAAGCGTGCACGGAATGACTGCGGAGGTAGGCTTAGGTAAGCCGCCATCGCTGCAGATTGCGGGCCGCCGCCCCTGCGCGCACTGTATGCACGTTTATTCACCACAGGGTGCGAATGACGTTTCTCGAGTCTTTCTTCTGCCGCACGCCTCCTTTACCTTTTCCTAAAATCCCAAGGCGCCCGAACCCATCGACGCGGAAACTCCATTCCTCGAAAACGCGCGGTCGCACACGTCCAACTCTCCCCAAGTACCCTCGTCGCGTCCATCGTCGCAATACCAGGTATCCGTCCCGCGGGCACGAGCAACTTTAGAGAGCGAGCGGAGCGGCGCGCCGGAGTGTAAGCAGGTCGCCATGTCGGACAGGCAGCGGCTCGAACAGCAGCGGGCAGCGGCCTCGGCGCCGGCCCAGACGATGACGCAGACGACGGACCCAGGCCGTCGGACGGAGACGGCGAGGGTGCTGCGCCTGCGCGGGGGGAACAACGCGAGCGGGCGGTCGGTGCAGTGGGCCGAGGACGTGGTGGACAACGAGGGCCTCGGGCGCAGGAGCTCCAAAGGTAATTCAAGACCCCCTTGTATCCGAGGGAACGCGCATCTGTTGTTGCGCATTCGCTGACTTGTCCTCCCCGTCGCCTGTTAGTCTGCTGCATATACCACAAGCCCAAGGGGGTAGACGAGTCGAGCGACGAGTCGTCATCGGATTCGTCGTCGTCGTCCGACTCGGACTCGGATTCCGACAAGGACAAGGGCGGCGGCGGCGGCAAGGTCCCGGCCTGCGGGCACTCTCACCACGGCGGCGGCCGGCGAAGCCGCGGCAAGAAGCGCGCCGACAAGCAAAAGAGACGGCCGCCGAGTCCCAACGCGTACGAAAAGGTGCCGAAACCCAAGCCAAAGGACGACGTGGACGCGGTCAAGGCGTAGCCTCTCGTCGCACGGAGATTGCAGCAGTTACGTGGGCGGTAAATACGTGCCGGGCGGAGCAACACTGGGTAGCGAGGGATGGATTGGGTTTGCATTCACCTGGATATTGAGCGGTTCCTGTCACTTTCATCATGTTTTTCATCTTGCAAAGACGGACGGGCGGTGTTGGCGCTTTGATTGGGTTTAACAGAGTGGCCGTCCAGACATTGGCATGACAATGTTCTTGCTCGCAGAGTATCCACCACTCTGCTTCTTCGTGTCCTGTCCTCCGGAAAGAATGGGTATCTGGCGCAATGCTGTGCAAAAGGACAAGAGACGGGCGTTTTGTTTCGGCGCGAAAGACGGCGATCACGGCGCGACACCACCGTCCGCGGGCCCGCTCTCCACGACAAAGTATTTTCCGGCCTTCTTGGACGCCAGAGACAGCGCGTCCCAGTCCTCGGCGTCGGACCGCACCGCCTCCTTGACCCTCCGCGGCCGTCCGTAGTAGCCGACCGTGGCCTCCTTGTCCAGCA